>PVHT020000079.1:6810543-6868444 GCA_004024745.2 Catagonus wagneri
AAAACTACAACCAAATGCCTAGCAACCTTCAACCAAATGGACTGTAAACTTCCAAAAAAATATTCTACTCCAGAAGACAAAGAGAAGACCACATCAAGAGGTAGGAGGGGCGATTACGCAGTAGAAGCAACCCCATACCTCCCGGGTGGGAAGCCCCACAGACTGGAAAGTAACTGCATCACAGAGACTCAGCTACAGGACTGAGAGTTCTGAGCCTCACGTCATATCCCCACGCCTGGGGATCGGGCACAGGGAGAAAGAGCCCCCGGAGCATCTGGCATTGAAGGCCGGAGGGGCTTGTGTGCAGGAGCTCCATAGGACTGGGGGAAACAGAGACCCCACTCTGGAAAGGCACACACAGACTTTCACGTGCACTGGGTCCCAGGGCAAATCAGTCTCCATAGGAATCTGGGTGGACCTGACTGCAATTCTTGGAGGATCTCCTGGGAAAATAGGGGTGACTGTGGCTTGTTGTGAGGGAAGGGCATTGTAGGTGAAGCTCTCGGGGACATTCAACAGCCTGCATTTCTCTGGAGGTGGCCATTTCTCTGAAAACCTGGTCCTTCCCATCAGCGCTGAGAAGCCCCAGGCCAAACAACAATTCAGGTGGGATCTCAGCCCCACCCATCAGGAAACAGGCTGCCTAAAGACCCCTCAGGCACACAGCCAGCCTCTAACCTCTTCCAGAGACAAAGCCCCATCCTTCATCCTTCAGACGGAGAGGAATCAACCACACCTACCAGTGAGCAGGCATCACTCCCTCCCATCAGGAAGCCTACAGCAAGCCCCATCCATACCAACTTTAGCTACAGGGGAGGCAAACACCTGAACTAAGTGAGGCTACACCTCTATCATGGACACAAAGGTCACCACACCAAAAACCTACAAAAATGAAAAGACAGAAAATTCTCACTTAGATAAGGGATAAAGAGAAAAGCCCAGAAAAATAGCTCAGTGATGAGGAGATTATCAGCATCCCAGAAAGAGACTTTAGACTGTTGATGCTGAAGATGATGCAAGGCATTGGAAATAGACTGGAGGCAAAGACTGATCATTTTCTGGAAACACTGAGCAAAGAAATACAAGCTATAAAAATTAAACAAGAAGAGATGCAAAATACAATAACTGAAATAAAAAATTCATTAGAAGCAGCCAACAGTAGAATACAGGAGGCAGAAGAATGAATCAGTGAGTTGGAGGACAGATTAGTGGAAATCACTAATGCAGAAGAGAAAAGAGATAAAGGATTGAAAGGAAATGAGCAGAGTCTCAGAGAACTCAGGGATAATGTTAAACGCACCAACATCCGTATTATAGGGGTGCCAGAGGGAGAAGAGAAAGAGAAGGGGACAAAAAAAATATTCGAGGAGATTATAGCCAAAAACTTTCCTAATATGGGAAAGGAACCACTCACTCAAATCCAGGAAGTGCAACGAGTACCATATAAAATAAACCCAAGGAGGAACACCCCCAGACACATATTAATCAAAATGACCAAAATTAAAGACAAAGAGAAAATATTGAAAGCAGCTAGGGAAAAGAAACAAATGACATACAAGGGAACCCCAATAAAGTTATCAGCAGATTTTTCAGCTGAAACCCTGCAGGCCAGAAGGGAGTGGCATGATATACTAAATGTGATGAAAGGGAAAAACTTCCAGCCAAGATTACTTTATCCAGCAAGGCTCTCATTCAGATTTGTAGGAGAGATCAAAACATTTACAGATAAGCAAAAGCTAAGAGAGTTCTGCAACACTAAACCAGTTTTACAACTTACATGGCTGAAAGCACTCAGTACAAAGGACTGAGGATGGGGAGTTTCTGGTGAGTTCATGGAGCAGCATGGAGGGCAGTGTAACTGAGTAATGAAGTTAATAAAAGCAGAGCAGCTGGAAGATGATGTCAGAGAGACAGACAGTCAGGGGCCAGACTTGAGGGCTGCTTAAACTATTGTAAGGCCCTTACTCAAAATAGCTCTGGTCCGGATGATACATTTTATTAATCTAGCTGTACTAGTTTCCTAGGGCTGTCATAATAAATTACTGTAATCTGGGTATCCTAATACAACAAAACATATTGTTTAATAGCTCAGGAGGCTAGAGTCTGAAATTAAGATGTCAGAGGTTCTGGAGGCTCCGAGGAAGAAACCATCCCAAGCTTCTCTTTCAGCTTTTGATGGTTTCTGGACACCCTTGGTCTTCTTTGCATCTTCCCTCTCTGGTCTCTGTAGGTACTCCTTGGTGTGGGAGCAGAACTCCAATCTCTGCTTCCATCTTCAGATGAACTTCTTCCCCATAGGAGTCTGCATGTCCTCCTCTCTTCTTATGAGGGCACCAGTCATTGGATTAGGGCCCACCCTAATTCAGTGTGACCTCTTTTTAAATCATTATCTCAGTAAGGACCCTACTTCCAAATAAGGTCACATTCTATATGAATTTGGGAGAGAAGGGACTATTCAACAACCACGCTAGGCAAAGATGAATTGAGTTCACTGCCCTTCCCAGTGTCCTCTCCAGTCTGCAGTAAACATCTACCACTGCTTGCTGTCAGGGCATTTCAGCCAGGACCCCTGGCTGTGCTCTCTGCCTGGTCTGCCTTCAGGGAATTCCAGCCATGTTAGCCTCTACAGCAGTTTCTAGCTCAAGATCAGGTACCAATCCAATCCCAACACACTACAGCAGACATAGGTCAGATTCTTGTTCTTTAATGACATTAGAACTAAAAGATGTCTCTATCTCAGCCAGTTTTTGGCTTGGGGGAGGGGCTGGTCTCTCTTCTTGAAAAGCATCTCCACTCTTTACGTGGTGAAGGAGGGGCTGGGAGGGATGCACGATATGCTGCCAGCTTCCTGTAGAGTAATCCTCTGTCCTGATATTCTTCTACTAGTTACCCCATCATGTGCTTTAGGTGAGCTGAGGGGCAAGGTATAGTTTTCCAGTCCCATCTTAGTAAATTATCACAGAGGACCTGGCAACTATTAGAATGTGTGATCACTTTATGTACTTTGTTTTTTTGTTTGTCTGTTTGTTGTCTTTTTGCCTTTTATCTAGAGCCGCACCCGCCGCATATGGAGGTTCCCAGGCTAGGGGTCTAACAGGAGCTGTAGCTGCCTGCCTTCGCCACAGCCACAGCAACGCGGGATCCGAGCCGCGTCTGCAACCTACACCACAGCTCATGGCAACGCCGGATCCTTAACCCACTGAGCGAGGCCAGGGATCGAACCCACAACCTCATGGTTCCTAGTTGGATTCGTTAACCACTGAGCCACGAAGGACTCCTATGTGCTTTGTTTTAAGCTCATGGCCCTCAGCCAAAACTGAGACAGCTGAAAAAGTTTCCTTTAACATTCTGATACTGAAGAACCAAAAAGAGGTAACAAAAACACATTTTTGTGTATTGTTCTCATATAGTCAACCAATTGAGGGATCTTTAAATTTATGAGAATAATATAGCCTGGGCAAGTATAAAAAACAGAAACATAAATAGAAAATGTCATATTTAAATTCCAGGATTCATAGCCATCAAAGCCTTTTATTGTTCTCAATTTAAGTAACGGGGCCATGAAATGAACATGAACCACATTGTAAGGAATACAAACATTATAATATAAATTAGAACAATTTTTATTTGTTATGAACATATAAAACTGTGAATGTTCTCCTGGGTGTTTGAGAATAGCACTAAGACCATTTTAACCTATTTTAAAGACCATGAACAAAGAATTACAAGCATCCCCAAAGACCAACCTAAGTAAAAATGAGTAATCAACTAATAATCGTAAAAAAAAATTTAAACTTCTATCCTAATCATAGACTTTATAACAATTAACTGTTAAATATTGTAAAATATATAAAACACAAAGCAATTCTACCAGATAAGCATTAACATCTAAGATCTTGATATATGTGTTCCCACATTATATACATATTTTTATTGAGAAATGTTTTGTAGTTATATTTTACATCAGTTTATATCACACATGTTGTTTTCTATTTTCTTATATATTTAGTCCATTTTCTGATATCATTATATATTCTTCTGATATTACTGTTTTTTCTTTTACTTTTTATTATAGAAAATTCACAAATATACAAAAACAGAGAATATCATAATTAACAACATGATATGTATATTCATGTTGCAGCAATTGTTTTCCCAGTATTTTCACTCCTGCAGTATTATAAAGCAAATTACAAATGTGATATCATTTTATCCTTAAAGACTTTGTATTAACTCCTAATAGAAAATACTTTATGAAAATATAACTTTGATAACCTAATCATACCTAACAAATTTAACAATAATCTTCTAATATTAATTAATATATAGTGTTTCCCCAATTGTCTCAAACATTTATTTTTATGATTTGCTTGGTCAATTCAGGATCCAAAAGACTAAAACATCGAATTGGTTGGTATATTTTTATTTATTTATGTATTTTTTTTGTCTTTGTGCCTTATCTAGGGCCGTACCCCCCACATATGGAGATTTCCAGGCTAGAGGTCTAACAGGAGCTGTAGCTGTCGGCCTTCGCCACAGCCATAGCAACGCGGAATATGAGCTGTGTCTGCAACCTAAACCACAGCTCACAGCAACACCGGATCCTTAACCCACTGAGCAAGGCCAGGGATCGAACCCACAACCTCATGGTTCCTAGTCGGATTCGTTAACCACTGAGCCACGATGGGAACTCCGGTTGGTATGTTTTTAAAGTCAGTTTAAACCTTTTAGATATTTATGTTCCTTTATTTTCTCATCCTATTTATTTTTAGAAAAATAAATAGATCTTTGGACCACAGAATTTTCACATTCTGGATGTTACCAATTTCATCCTTATGTTGTCATTTGGCATGCTTCTCTCCCTACTGCATTTCTGGTAAACTATATTTAAATCCTCAGTTTTGATGAGATACAGGTTTAATTTTTACTGGCAAGGACAATTTTTATGCTATGCTATGTTCTTTCTATTGGTTCACGTGAGATGAAAGACAGCTTCTGACTTATCCATAGTTGTATCACCTCCAATGACTCAAACCAATTATTCCAGTACCATTTATTCAAACCACACCTCACACCCTATATATAAATTAACTCAAAATGCACTGTAGACTTAAAGATAACATTTAAAATTATAAAAATAGTAGAAGAAAATATAGGAGAAAGTCATTGTAACCCTAGGTTAAAGTCTTATTGGATGCAAAAGCACAATGCCTAAAGTGACAAATTTAATTTCATGAAAATTAAAAACTTCTTTTATTTCAAAGTTATAAAAACAAAAAGCTTAAAATGGGTAAAATATTTGCATATAGTATATCTCAGAGAGTACTTGTATATAGGTTATATCAGTAATTCTCAAAACTCAATAATAATAAAGCAACCAATTAAAAAAAAACTGAACAAAGGTTTGGGCATTTCACTAAAAACTATACATACTAATAGCAAATATGCAGCTAAAAAGATGCTTAACTTCATTAGTCATTAGAGACATGCAAACTGAAAACACAATGAGACACCTCTGTTTACCTGTTAAATTGGTTTACAACAAACAGACTGACATTTCAAGCACTGGCAAAGATGCCCAAAGTCAAGTCTCAGATATGCTCTCTTCATTATGTAATCTAAAAGAATAATCAATTTATTCTGTTTCCACATCTGTCAAATGTAGTTGTTAATGCCTACCTATTCTGTATATCCTACAGGGCTGTTGTGAGAAAAAAATGTAAAACATGTAGGAAACATTTTGTAATACAATAAGTATTTTACTAATGTAAGAGCTATTACTATAGTATAATTTCAATGAGGTTACTAGGAAAGATTCAAAACATAAATGCTGAAAACATAATGATAATCCAGTGCTATCTGAGGTATTTTATATCATTTATTATACAAAAGTTATGAAAGATATAAAAGAACCATAAGCATCATTATCAATAAACGTGGCAATGATATTAATGCCAGCCATTGTTTTTTGTTCATAAAATTATTGGCTCAGAATATCAAGAAATGTTACTAAACAGTTTAATGGCATAAGTATTACTTATACACGTACAAACTACCTCTGTGATATTTAAGGCAAATTGAGTTATTAGTCAATTATTTCAATGCTTGCCTTCAAAATGGCTTTATATTTAATAAAAGTATTCATTATACAAATATATTTTCCTTTTCTTTGCTTCTGTATCTAATCAGTCACTATAAAGCAGACTGATAATACATTGAGCTGTACTGTTCGGCCAAGAAAAAGATGAAAAGAAATAAAATAACGACTTCCAATCTAAAGAAAAAATTAAAATGTCAACAGTCCCTTGGTGACAGTTTTAAATGAATCTTTAAAAGAAGCTTATTTTGGAAAGCCTTCTGGTCACTCCCAATTACTATGGTTGCCTTGGTTGTGACAGCTGGTGTATAATCTTTGATTACACTGTCATTAAAATGTCTTTTATACCTTTTTTAATGCCATCAACACACCATTTGCTTTTCAAATCACACCCTAAAGTTGGTGGATCATGGGCATTGAGGTATCTATGAAGTTTCTAAGCCTTTTTCACACTTTCAGGAGCTGGTAAATTCAGACACAAAATGGGAATCTGATGCAGCTCCAGCTCAGATATACTAAATTTATCCTCAGATTTTTTTTAACATTTACTCACATGACCTTTTTTTTTTCCAACGCTATCTCAACAGAAAAAAAAAAGGTATTAATTTTATTAGAGTTCATCAATATACCTTGTTGAAAATGGTAATAATGAAGTCAGGACAGAGGTGCAGCCTCTGCTGCAAGAACAGCAATTACAGCTTCCCAGGGAAAAGCCACAATTCTTTCATGGCCTTAGACATGCTTTAACCCAATTAACTAGCATGAAAATCTGCACCAATATAGTAGAAGAGCATGCAGGTTCATCTCTGTGGTATGGATAGGAAAGTTAATGAAGAATCAGAAATCTCCCCCCTCACCTTTTCCTGATCATATGGTTTAAAGAAATAAATTCAAATAACTTCATCGTGTCCCTGTTTCTTTGACAGTAAAATGAGACAATAGTTGCTCTTTTTACTTCTTGGAGTCATTCTGACATAAATCTTGACATCATATAATAATATGGAGAGCTCTGTAATACAATACATCACTTGCGGTCGTGGTATCTCTACATGTAAGTTAATCAGAACAAACATCCAGTCCCTACTGGCTCAGCAACTTGAGTTCCACAAAAGGAGGCAAGTTCTGGGTCCCCTCAAGTCTTTAACTGGCTGGCCAGCAGGAATAACTTCAAATTTTCATTAGAAAGAAAGAGGAGTTTATTTAAAAATTAGTTTTCAAAAATATTTTGAAAAAAGGTATTTACTATGATTCCATTTTTTCTTCATTGGAGAGATTTTTAAATAGTTCAGAAGATGACAAAATCATAAGAAAAATGTATCTTAGTAAATTGTTTTCAATTAGAGAATTTCAGATAATTAAAAGACTGTAATTGAGAGACAGAGAGATGAGAAGTTGCTACAAGATTTCAAGAAGTATGAAAGAAATATATTTAAAACTTTTACTAGCTTGTGTTTAATGTTTTTAATTATTTATGTTTTGCTTTTGCTGTGTAAACACTGGCTTTCCAATGCTGATTAAAATATTTGATTGGCCATGTCTTGGAATAATGCAAACCAAACAAACTTAAAAGTAATTGAATATATTCAGTTAGGAGATTTAAAAGTTTTCAAAGGGAGGTTCATGTGGGAAATGTAATATGAGCACTTTAACTGAGAAAAGGTTGGTGATCTCAGTTTTTAACCTTAAAACAATTATCCATGAAGTATGAATCATCTATTTGCTATATTATTTATTGCATATCTTAGTTTAATCTCAGATTTCACTGAGATTTCTAGACTCTGTTTTTGAGTATGGGAAAGTTTCCAATCATTGAGTGCTTATTGCTTTTAAATTATATCCTTGTCAATATCTCTGCTATTTCACACTATATTTCCTCCACACCTCATCATAAAGCACTCATCCAGTTCCAGCGATTTTCTGCTGGTGAATTTCTGAAGTTTCATCATGAATTCCTTCACAGAGATTTCGCTCTCTGTTAAATCCACACCAATTTTCCATGAAAAGTGCATTTGGAATTGGAATTTTCCCATCATCATATATAGTATAGTCTCATATAAATTATTGAAGTTTTGGACTAGTTCCCTTTTTACATATTAGATATTTAAAGGGCCTATGATTATAAATGTAACCTTTGCTTAAGTATACATTACTTCTGAGATAGGTACTCTTTTTTTAACCATATTAAAATAATGAAACATATGTGAATTATTCATAATAAAAGATGACTTTTGGTGATATTAGCTTAAAAACCATTCTAGAAAAGAATGAATTCTGAAATTTATTAAATCCAAAATTTGTAAATGACTCTGAAGCAGGCAATGTAGTGAGCATAAAAAATGAGAATTATGATTGCTCTCAGGAAGTTTATTCTCTCTTTACTAGAATAATTTAAGTATATGCATAACTGCTAATCAATATTAAATAAAACACTAACAAGAGGTATTGGGGACCCATTATGGATTGAGGATTTAAAATAATACTCCTTGAAACTTTCCTAATTTCCAAAAAAGAGTTTCCTCAATGCTGTAAGATCTGAATGCTAAGAAATAAGTGCTATAGAATAAGGGCCAGTTTTTAGCCAAATTTACTGATGTTTTGAACTGACTGTATTATATAGGTCTCAGTTATTGATTGAGGCCGAGTTCATTTTAACTTAAAGAATGGATAGAGTATAAGCAATAGAGGAATTTTTAAAAAGCATAAATCTTAATGTGTGAAAACATAAATAAGTTATTGACTGACCAAAGCAGTGTTTAGAAAATCAGCCAGATTCAAGGGTCTGGAAGAACCATTCGCCATCGAGGATCTGGAGATCTGAGTGTGATGACAAGCATACAGTCATGCAAACAAAGGAGTACACCTGATTCAAGGCCCTTTCTCCTTGAATTTGTGAAGCCTTGACCATTTTAAACATATGCAGACTTGCAAATTACCTGTCTGGGGGCTTGTGATGAATCAGCACATATTGAGAGCATTATGAAAGAAAATGACATAATGACATAAATAATTAAAAATGTGTAGGAAGGAAGAATAAGGGGCAAAAAATCCCGAATCTGTGTGAAGTTGAATCTTTGAGAATGGTATAATCTCTGTCTCTTACACGGATTTCTCTACTCATGACCACAGTTGATGGATTGTAAAAACTGAAGGAGTCTCTCTAATGTGTATAATTTCTTGTGGAATCAACAGATGCTTAAAGTGGTATTATGAGTCTGCCACTTGTTATATTATTTCTTTTTCTCTATATCAATGTAATTTTCTTAAATCTTTGCTCAGCAGTTATCTAATCCAGAAAGATAACGTTATGTTAAGGGCCACTCCTCTTTTCTACTAATGCACATTCAATTACAGCACTTACTAAATTCTGTTGACTAAATCCCAGCTTAAAATCTGGGTGGTGAATGTGAGCAAGTATAAGAAGGCAATCACTTTCTTTCACTCCTTACTTCTCAGTATCCTTCACTGTCCACTATCCAGGCACTGATATATCTAAAGCCTTCCATGCTCCTTTGATCGTCCTTTCATGTTCTCAGTTTCCTGACATTGAGAAAGAACCAGTTTAACCTGAGACTTAAATGAGCCAATGATGAAAGTTAATATGTTATTCTCACTCATAGACAGGTGTATTTAAACATCTGTTGAAATAAATCCTTTCTAAAGGACATCGAATCTCTAAATTTTAAACTTGTTCAACACACTTACAGGGTGATTTGAAAAGAACTGATAAGTATAAATATCAGTTACTCTCAGATAAAGCCCCCTCACTTCATCTATATTTAATCTCAGTCCTCAGTAAATGATTTTGAAAACACTTCTCCCAGAATCAGTTCAATGCTTATCTGGAACATCAGCTACATTCTTAACCATTTATCAAATGATAGCCTTTGTCTTTACAATAACCATGCTATATTTTGCTCCGTATTTTGAATCATATTACCTAAAACTTCTGGACTGCTTTCCTTATATAAAGTCTCTAAGGTATTGATAAGAAACTAGAGGATTAAGTTTGAACATATAGGAAGATATAGGATTTAAGACTAAAAGGTGGGGGAAATGTTTCACTGTTTAAGCAAACATATTTCTATGAAAACTTGATTGATTCTGAGGTAATTCTTAATAAAGCTCCCAGGTTCTCAAATGTAATGAACAACCTCTATTCATTTTGGTCTCTCTATACATTTTGACATATCTTACTCTTAACTCATTAATTTATAATTTTTAGAGAGTTCTCACTGTGGCATAGCAGGTTAAGGATCTGGCATTATCACTGTTGGATGTGTGGGTTTGATCTCTGGCCTCACACAGTGAGTTAAGCATCCAGTGTTTCTACAGCTGTGCTGTAGGTCATAGCTGCAGCTCAGATTCGATCCATGGCTTGGGGAATTTCCATATGTTGAGGGTGGGGACATTAAAAAAATCATATTTTCTAACAATGTGACTTTTTTTGAAACTCTGTCTCACCAAGTTAGGTATTCCTAGTACTTTTCTCAACATCCTGTTCACTCGTGTGTTCTCTGGAGACCTTGATCTGGTATTTACTTCCTATTTACTAAAAAACTCTCCTGTTTATTTATGTGGTAGCTTGCAATTAGCAGTCAATCACCTCTAGGCTTCTCTTCCCTTTTTTAACCATACAATCCTTTAAATGCTGGTGTTTCTTTTCTGTTTCATACACATACTCTTAGTGATCCCATTCCTGCTTAATGCGTCACTGTTGTCCTGTCTGCTGGTGGCTATTGCAAATGTTCCCATGAACAGATTCAACTGTTGACTGTACCTTACCACCTAGATGAGCTCTGGTGTCTCAAACCCAACATAGCCAAATTAGAGCCCATTGACTATTGAAATGCTGCATCAAACTCTGCCTAAATAATTATCTCAAGAAATGAATACCTTGATAATTTAGAGTTGTTGTATTTAGGGCCAAATGTAGGAAAAAATATGTTTTTTTAAATTGAAATATAGCTGATTTATGATATTGTGTTAGTTTCAGGGGTACAGTATAATGATTCTAGTAATTGCACTTTTATTGCAAATTATATTACATTATAGGTTTCATAAGATATTGGGTACAATTCTCTATGCCATACAGTAAATACTTCCTATCTGTTTAATGTGTAGTAGTTTGTATCTGTTAATTCAGTATTCCTAATTTATAACTAAACCCCTTCCTATTCCATAAATTTGCTTTCTGTAAGTCTATTTATGTTTTGTGTATAGATTCATTTGTATTTTTTTAGATGCCACATATAATTGATATCACATAGTATTTCTTTCTTGGTCTGACTTATTTCACAAAGCATAATATTCTAGAGATCTACCCATGTTTCTGCAGATTGCAATATTTCATCCTTTTATATGGCTCAGTAATATCTCATTATATATACATACCATGTTTTTTTAATCCAATTGTCTGTTGATGGGCACTTGGGTTGCTTCTATGTCTTGGCTACTGTAAATAGTGCTGCTGTGAACACTGAGCGCATGTGTCTTTTTTCCATATATACACATATGCAGAGATGGAATTGATGGATCATATGATCATATGATAGTTCTATTTTTAGCATTTTTAAGAAAACTCCATACTGTTTTCCATAATGACTGCACCAATTTATATTCCCAATAGTGTACAAAGTTCCATTTTTCTGTATTCCCTACATTTATTAATTATAGATTTTTTAAATAATTGTTCTGACAGATGTAAGGTGATATCTCATTATGATTTCCATTTCCCTGATGATCAGAGATGTTGAGCTTCTTTTCATGCACCTGTTAGCAATTTGTACATCTTCTTTGGAAAAATGTCTATGTCTTTTGCCCATTTTTTTGAATTGTTTTTTGAGTATTGATTTGTATGTGATATTTCTATTTTTTGGATATTAAGTCCTTGGCAGTTGCATCATTTGCAAATATATTCTTCCATTATATACATTTGTTTTCTCATTTTGATGATTTTCTTTTCTATGTAAAAGTTTTCAAGTTTGGTTATGTCCCAATTATTTATTTTTGCTTTAATTTCTTTTGCCTTGCGAGACTGATCAAACAAAATTTTTCTGTGATTTATGTTAGAGTGTTCTCCTTGCATTCACTTCTAGGATTTTATGGTGTTCTATATTACATTTAGGTCCTTAAAACATTTTGAGTTTACTTCTGTATGTGGTATGAGGGAATGTTCTAATTTCACTGTTTAACCTGTAGCCATTCCAGTTTTCCCAGTACCACTTGTTGAAGAGACTATCTTTTCTCCATTGTATATTCTTGCCTCTTTGTCATGGATTAATTTACTCTTGTTGCATGAGTTTATTTTTGTGTTCTCAATTCTGTGCCATTGCTCTATATGATTGTTTTGGTGCCAATACCACATTTTTTGATTGCTATGGCTTTAAAATATAGTTTGAAGTCTAGAGGGTTATACCTTCAGTTTTGTTCTTCTTTCTCAAGATTGCTTTGGCAATTTGAGTTCTTTTGTGGTTCCATATAAATTTTAGGAATATTTGTTTTAGTTCAGTGAAAAATCATGGGTGTTTTGATAGGGATTGCATTAAATCTATAGATTGCTTTTGGTAGTATGGGCAGTTTAGCAATATCAGTTCTTCCAACCTAAGAAAAGAGGATATCTTTCCATTACTTTGAATCACCTTCAGTTTGCTTTATCAGTGTTTTATAGTTGTTGGCATATAGGTCTTTTGCTTCTTTGGTTAATTTGTTCCTAGTGTCTTTTTTATGTGATTTTAAATGAGATTCTTTTTAACTTTTTTATTTCATTATTAGTGTATAAAAACACAATGGATTTCTCCATACTCTTCTTGTATCTCGCTACCTTGCTATTGTCATTGATTAGTTTTAACAGTTTTTCTATGGAGACTTTAGGGTTTTCTGTATGTAGTATCATGTCATCTTCATATAATGACAGTTGACAAGGTATTGTGAGTACATGAATTGAGGTGGACATGCTGCCACCCAACATCTGGTCTGCCTCTGTAGCTGTCTCCTCCCAGGACTTGTCTACCCCAGATTCAACACCAAGTCTCCTGTAGTACCTCCCATGCAAGCAACAATAGTCTGCTACTGACCCACCCAGATTGCACCTCAGACCCTCAGGCCATCTCTACATCAGTAGATCAAGTCTTCCCCCCAGGGCTGCCTGCCCTAGACCCTGCACCAAACTGTGGCTTGGAATGGGCTGGGCTAAGAAAGACAGAACAGGTTGTGTGGGCTGCAGTGTTTCCTGTGGAGCATATGTTGACAATGGCCCCCACCTACATGACCTGGACAGCACACCAGGCCCCAACCTCCAATGCGGTCCCTGAGGAGCTAGACCGTGTCTTTTTCCAAGGTCCAGCTGGCCCAGATCTCATGCCAAGCTGTGGTGTGGACAAAATGAGATCAGAGTGTTCACTCAGCTGGGAGTGAGCATGACAGTGGAGATCAGGAACCGAGGCAAGCTAGTTCTTGGCACTACCCAACCCACGCCACAGACTACGTCCTCCCCACCCCCCTGCCAACCCAGACTGTCTCTACACTGCTAGAGCAAGTTTTTTCCCAGGGCCCCACTGGTTTAGGTCTTGCACCAAGCTGTGGTGTGGAGTGATTAAGGGGTGTGTTTGCCCCACTGGGACTGGGGACTGCCATGAGGCAGCAGCCACCAGTGCAAAGCTCTCTCCACCCTGATTATTGGCAAGCCAGCACATACACAGTCTTTGCTAGTGGTGTCTAGGCTTCTCCAGCCTTTCTATCTGTCCAAGCTGTTCCCCAGCAGCCAAAGGGCTTGTATCCTCTGAGTAGGACCCCAGGACTGGAGGCCCAGTTTATGGCTTAACCTGCTTACTCTCCAGGGAAAGAATCCACTCTTAGAGAACTTTTCTTCCTTTCGGATTCCTCCAGAAATGGATGTCCCAACTTTATGCCTTTTTTTCTGTCTAATCTATTCACATGGAAATTTTTCCTATGGCTTTGGTTTTATAAGAATTCTCTGCCACTTTCCATTTAGTTCTCTATGTAAGTTGTTACATATGAGATGTGTTTTTGGGGGGAGGTAAGCTCTATGTCTTCCTCCTTCACCATCTTGATCTGAGCTCTGAAAAATTACGTTGTAAGAAGGAAGTTTATTGCCACATCTCTCAGTATTTTCTATTCTTTTTCTGTGTCTTCTGCCTCTTGTGTTGCATCTTAATGACAAAAATTTCATATTATAGTGCATATATTTATATATGAATCTCTGTGTTCATGTATATGTATATATATGAATATATATGATGTCTGTCTCTGATATACGTAGATATGATACATGATATATATATATTTATGAGATAGATAGATAGAGATGTGATAGATATTAATCCAGATTGCTAAATAGCCCTGAAATTAAGGTTGATAGCACATGGCTGAGAAGAAAGTATTTAAATTCTAATACTTGGGTGTTCCCATCATCGCTCAGTGGAAACAAATCTAACTAGCATCCATGAGGATGCAGGTTCGATCCCTGGCCTCACTCTGTGGGTTAAGGATCTGGTGTTGCTGTGAGCTATGGTGTAATTCACAAATGCAGGTTCGTTCCCTGGCCTTGCTCAATGGGTTAAGGATCTGGCATTGCTGTGAGCTATGCTGTAGGTTGCAGACGTGGCTCAGATCTGGTGGTGTTGTGGCTGTGTTGTAGGCCAGCAGCTATAGCTGCAATTAGACCCTTAGCCTGGGAACCTCCATATGCCATGGGTGCAGCCCTAAAAAGACTAAATAAATAAATTCTAATACTCTATGTTCTAAGAAGTCTCAGATCTTGATGTAATAGATGATGCTCAAAATAAAGCAACTGGTGTATTCTTCTGTCTTTATCTTTAGGAAATACTAGAGAAAGTGATGGTTCTGAGAAAAACAGTCTAGATGCCTAAGTATACGGTATGTTTTCTCTTGAGAGCACTCGGTTGGTGTGAGCATCTATTCCTTAAGGCAAAACGATATACTTTAATAGAGGGATTAGTCCCTGAACCTTGCCTAGAGATTTGTAAAGGCATCAAGTATGCAGAAATAGCCTACACCTAAGGCTTTGAAGGACCATATTTGGTGTGGCTACAAACTAGAAGATAGTTTCCTCCTTCCCATTTGACACTTAGAAGTTGGAAATAGGTCTCGACTAGCCTATTTTGTTGCATGGCTGGTGTCACAGTTGAGCTAAGGGAGTATGTCAGTCTATCGGTCTTGTGGATCCCACCATGTGAATGGTGAATGGGGCTGAATGAGACACAGCTTAGCCTGTGGAGGCCCCCCATGAGGATAAGGCTTTACTGGCATATCTAAGCATGCTGGCGACAAATACCTGTTCTTCCTTCTTGATTCTGCTCCAAAACCTCATCAGCATATTCATTCTATGACCTCAGGTTGCTTTAGATGAATTGACTAGCTAATAAATAACTTAAAATAAGATATCCCAACATGATTTCCACCAATAAAAATTCCTATTATCTGAGGAGTATAGGAATGGAAGGCAGTGTAACTAAACTGATTCTTTTTACAATATTAATTAGGTGGCAAACAGTACACCCAGTTCCCTACATGTAATACATAGCTTAATCTTCACAACAACTCTATGAAATAATGTTGCTATTGAAATTCATTCAGTGAGAAAAGTGGCTTTCAAAACACAGGACTAATTTTGCCTAAGATCACACAAAGAAATATCAGCAGAATCAGAAATAACCCTAGGTCTGTCCTCCTCAGGAACTGAAGTGCTTTTGTTATGACAGCTTCAGCAAGGAGAACATTTTCTTCCAAGTGACGTTTTATACATTACATTTAAGTTATTTTCTCCACTCATGTATAAAATGATCATTACTTTTAAAACCTTTTGTCATGTATCTGTGTAGCCCTAAATTAAAAATGCATATATTTAAATGATTTCTAAATTTTGAGCAAGAACTAGCTTAGCAAGTTTCTAGATACGTATATTCTTAACATATGTTGACAATATAAATAATTATGTATTTATAAAATTTAATAATATTTTTAACAAGATCTAAACATTCTCTATAGTAGTCTATGTACAGTTGATCCTTGAACAACATGGGGTGGTAGGGATCCCTGTGTAGTGGAAAATTCGTGTATAACTTAATATTTGGTCCTCTGTACCTGTCATTCTGAACCCCTGTATTCAACCAACTGTGCAACAGCATAGTACTGTATTATGTTTTGAAAAAATCCACATGTGTGTGGATACATATGGTTTAACCCATATTGTTCAAGGGTCATCTGTACTTTATAAGTATTAACTCATTTATTCATCCCTTCAGCCATGAGGCCATACTGTTTTCATCCCTATTTTAAAGAAAAGTGATAGATAAGTAATGCTGCCAAAGTGACTTATTTAGTCAGAGATGAAGGGACTATTTGGACCTAAGTGCTCAGCTACCAGGAGGAATACTCTTACTCACTTGTATATATCCTTCTAAGGTAATGATATAAATTACAGAATAGTATTATGAATGGTATGAATACTATACAGTGTACACAAAAATACAAGTTTAAAATGATGAAGTACAAACAAATATGAAAATATGTCTGTTACAGTCTCCAAACTTGAAAGGATCATCTTTTGCATTCCAGTTTGGAAAATACTGATTTGTTTTCTAGAAATCTGATCTCATCTTGACTTTAACAATACAGTGCTGTCTTAGACATATTTTGAAAAGGGGATTTTATTCCTTTACAAAACAAACAAGGGAAGAGATAAGAACCATTCCCTCAGAAGATTCTGTTGACTAGACCCTGAAGATCATCTTTGGAATAAGAAAGATCATATGGAAATTACTAGCAAACTATCAAAAGAATATTATTACAAAAGCAGTAAGCAAAGTTTAAAAACCATCTGTGTATTTATTGAATATGTCTGCATAATAAACATGTTTCGTAGGAGATTGGTTGGGTTTACAGGAGTGATTTTACCTTCATTGTCTGATTAGAACAAGCATCCTCACCTTCTGAAGAAATAAAATGCTTTTACTATCAGATGTAGAAACTCAGAAAAGAAAAAGCACTAATTAAATATTTATCTACATTAAACACATAAGCATTATAGAAACAGAAAAGATTGTTTCATTTAGTTTAATGAAATTCATACTCGAATAGGAATTTTTATATAGCAAACTATGAGATTTCTGTTATTTTTCCAATTTTTGCTTTTGGCAAAAACATGAGTTTTAACTTCATTGCACATTTCCCTCCAAGTTTTCCCTGCCACAAGTAGACAGGTAATTCGTATGTCTCAGTGGGGGTGTTTTTGAGCATGTTTCATGCACAATTTCAGAGAGCGAGGCAAATGAGATAACCAGGAGAGATCCCAGGAGCTAACTTTTCCTAGGCAGAAGCTCCATTTAAAAAACATAAAATTGTAATAAAAATTAAAAATGCACAAAGTGCATAGAAGCAATGTTTGTGGTTAGAGGAAAAGGGACCTAATTTAATCAGTCTTTTCCCTAAGAATTCTATTATTTATTGCAGACATGACAGGGAAATCATTTTGGTGGTGGAATTTAGCTAGTAGGCAAATATCAACATGGAATTGCCAATTTGAATCATCAACCTCATTCTGAATATCCTTCATCCTGGAAACAGTTTCCACTAAAGTTGCTAATAAACAGAAGGGAGACTATTCAATTCCAAATACTTTAACTTGATATATTAAAAACATTTAAAATGGACTCTTTAAAGCTTCAGAGCATGTCATATTTCTCTATCCCTAGAAAAATCACTTTAATATAGCTTGCTTTGTTTATAATCATTTTATATTTTCTAAGAATAAGGGTTATTCCACAGAGAAGACATCCTATATAATTTGTGCATTTTTCTGGTATTTTTTCAATGAACATGGAATTTAAATCTGCCCAACACATTTTCACATACACGTAAGACCTCAAGGCTTAACATTAGATTATATTTTCTCTGGAAGTTCTCAGAAGTTGTTATCTCCTAGGAAAGAGAGACATAGTAAGACAATTTTTTAAAGATGTTTTAAATTCACTATGTATTATAATGAATAGTAGACCTACTTTCCTAAAAGAATCCAGAATCTACCCTAACCAATTAAATAACAGCCCCATCCTAACTGTTCCTGTAGCCAAATAGAACTAGATAGATATTCACATTCTCTAGATAATTGACATCTTTTATCAGCTGTAAAATAATACTAAAGTCAATATCCCCAAACTTATTATTTTCTCCATATTTTGAATTTTGAGCTATGGAAATTACATTCAACTCAGAAATACATACAAATTATCTAAAAATATAAAATGTGTACTTCAGTCATTGCTAACTTATGAAAACATGAACTAGAAATTGATCTGATCCTAGGCCTGGATGACAGCCAATGTAACATTTTATCTAAAAATGTATTTACTTAGGATTCCCAGAGATTTTGTACTTCACAATCTAAAAACAACTTTAAAATAATGGATATATATAGAGAGATAGAAAACATATATATTTTATATGTAAATAATGCCTAATACATAATCAAATTTCTAAATATTATTCAGGACCCTCTCTATAGAAGATTTTAAGAAAATCTTTCAATGATTGGATCCTCTTTTTCAAAGAAGACATTCTTTTTGATTCTGTGTTCTGTATACTATTTTACAAATGCTATTTGTATATTAAAACATTCAAAATTGAAAAGTCCTAACTGGCTTATCTTAAAAGCGTACATTATCAACTCTCAATATGGTGACAAGACACTAACATTGCCCTTGGGTAGTCCAATAGCCTTCCTTCTTGCATGCCTCTGTTTCGAAAATGTCTCACCATACCTTTGAATGTACTTTATTCTTATAGAAAATTTAATGTTTTGTTAATGTAAGAATTCAACAAATTATAAGCTCCATTTAGGTTACAAATATTTATCACATATTCAATAAATGAAAGACAATATTTAAAAGCACTGGAATATTTGGGCATGGCCTATTGCCTCATCAAATGACTACACCTTAGTGGAACTACATTTATAGCATGGTGTGTTTATAATAGGGCTATTGGATCACTATTTGTGATCTTCTTTCAGATATTGTCACTTTACTTTTTTCAGGCTAGAAGAAAAGAGAAAGGGAGATACTCTCAAACAAAGCCCCATCTATATAAATAATGTAAATTATCCAATCAGCATGTCAGACGATTCCTGTGGTCCAGTTTTGTGTAATCCTTGGAAAGGAGTACCACATTGGACAACAGCAGTCTTCTCTCTAAGCCACACTTCTAGAACCATCCCAACCACAAGGTCTCAGAAGGACCCCATCTGTGAGTCCAAAGGCTTCTGGGGGCATCTGGTTGATTGTATGGGCAGAGTGAGTGAAGTGTGGTAGAAGCTCACAGAGCATCCTGAAGGGTCCCAGCTTGAATGCAGGATATCGTCCTGCTCATGCAATGTGTCTCCCCTGGCAGATCCAGGACATCCAATGGAAACAGGAAAGCTGTGAGAAAGGCACATCTGAACACAGGAGCCCAGTGAAGCCAGGGGCCTGAGTAACTATGTTGAAGAGTGATAATCCTATGAAAGGCCTTCACTCTCCTTTTTTTTCTCAAGATGCTTTAATAAGTTTTTAGTCATAATATAGTTGAGTGGCTAAATCACAAGTACGTAGTTCTCTAACTTTTCTCCTTTCTCATCATCGTAGTTAATACTGAACAGTTTTTATTTTGACTTAAGTTTTAAGCTCTGAACTCAGGTCAAAGAGGTTTTTCCCCCAAAGCACTTAAATATAATGTCAACAGATGGGCAATTTTAACCATAGTTAAAATACTTTCTAATAACTTTCCTCCTTTAGTTAACCTTCCACATTAGTCTTTGAAAAATGCTCCATGGTATTCATTGATGATTCTAGAATTCAGTTGTTACAGGGATAATTTTAGCCAAAATTATGAAGTAATAGTTTTAAAATATCGAGTATGATACACGCCCAACACTACACCAGGAGTCTGAATATTAAATGAATTTTATTTTCACTGCATTATATATTCTGTTAATAACCCCTCACCTTTATAAGTAATTCATTCAACAAACATTAGTGAGCACTTCTTATGTGCCCTCATATGTCACATACTAATCTAGATTTTACATTATATAACAAAACGGAAAAGAATATCCTGCACATTCACTTTCAGGATGACTCCTTTGGCCTCCTTTGCTCACACCAGAGACTTCTAAACCACTAAGCAAGGGCTGGTTTGTTTCCTACATTCAACTCTATATATGACTTCCCCCATCTATGCAGGCCTCATTGCTCTCTGATTTCTTTCCTTGTCTTGAAGTTTATTTATCCAAGAAAACCTCTGGTCTGGTATGTTAATGAGACATATTCCTAGTACCACATATTTATTTGAACGTTGCTCTACTGGAGATACCTCCACTGAAATTTGGTTTAATCTTGAGGAATGGTATCTATCATGTGCTGTACAGTTCATTTCAATTATGAGGGCAATGTAATGAAAAACTACCGAGTAGAGTATAATCTTCTGCAGAAGCCTTATTTTTACCCTCTTATATAGGTTAACTCTGAGGGCTAAGCCCTGTCTTTACTGAGTTACTGACACTTTGGAAAGAAATGGATCAATTTTCTTATATTTGCATTCTGTTGCCCTTTTTACCTACATACTTTAAATCAATAATTTACATGTGTAATTTACAACATAATAAACATATTTTTAGTGTACAGCTAAATACATTTTTATGAAGATGTGTGTCTATGTAGCCCCAATCACCAACAAGATCTAAAACAACACTTCCCCTCAAATGGTTTTCTTGTATCACTTACAAGACAGTCTTCTTGTATGATCTTGACTTAGGCAGTCACTGATTTTTTTGGCCGTTACATATTTAATTTATCTTTTCTAGAGTTTTATAAAAATAGGATTGTCTAATATGTATTCTGGTATAACTTATTTCTTTCACTCTGCATGTTTTTGAGATTCATTCCTAATATATTAGTAGTATGTTCCTTTGTATCACTAAATAGTATTGCATTTTACAGATAGATTTCACTGTATTTATCATTTCACTTGTTGATGAGTATTGATTGGTTCCAGTTGGGGGTTATCAAAATAAAGCTGCCATGTCATTCCTATTCAAGTTTCTGTTTCGATATATAGTTTAATTTCTTTTTTTTTTTTTTTTTGTCTTTTGTCTTTTTAGGGCTGCACCGTGGCATGTGGAGGTTCCCAGCATAGGGGCTGAATCTGAGCTGCAGCCCCTAGCCTGCACCATAGACACAGCAACACAGGATCAGAGCCACATCTGTGACCTACACCACAGTTCATGGCAACACCAGATCCTTAACCCACTGAGTGAAGCCAGGGATTGAATCCGTGTCCTCATGGATACTAAGTAGTCTGGTTCATTAACCACTGAGCTATGATGGGAACTCCATAGTTTAATTTCTCTTGACAAACATCTAAGAATGGAACTACTAGGCAGTGTGTAATCATTGTATATGTAGGTATTTATGAAACTGCTGAATTATTTTCCAAAGTACTTATACATTTTACATTCCCCAGAGAAGTGTTTGAGAATTCCACTTTGCTCCATATTCAGACCATCAACTGATAAGGCCAGTTTTTATTAATTTTAGTCATTCTAACTTCATCACACTATGGTTTTAATTTTCATTTCCTTGATAACTTAAGATATTATTTAACTCATCTTGTGTTTGTTGAACATACAAATCTTTCATGAAGTTTATTTTCAAACCTTTTGTTCACTTCTTATTGGCTTTCCTGATTTCTTGTTGAATATATATATACATTCTAAATACAAGTCTTTTCTCAGATATATGCATTATAAATGGATTCTCCCAGGCTGTATCTTGTCATTTCACTTTTAATGGCCTAATTTTATTTTAAGTTTTATTGAAATATAGTTAATTTACAAGGCTATGATAATTTTTGCTGAATGACTAAGTGTAGAAAATATTAATTTTGATGAGGTTGTTTATTTTGGAAAAAATGGTTTGTGTATTTTGTGTTCTATCTAAAAAATCCTTGCCTGATCAAAGTTTGTAAATCTATTCTCTTGTGTTTTTGAGACAGTTATAATATGTTAGCTTTTGAGTAAATTCTGGCTCTATTTCAAATTATTGCTATGAGGAAAGGTAGTAGTAAAGTTCATTTTTTCTCCTCATTAGGATATAATTTAATTGCTTTTGCACCATTTGTTTAATTTCCTTAGCACCTTGTCAAAAACTGACTATACATGCAGGGCGTTCCCGTTGTGCTGCAGTGAAACAAATCTGACTAGTATCCATGATGATGTGGTTTGATCCCTGGCCTCACTCAGTGGGTCAGGGATCCAGTGTTGCCATGACTTGTGGTGTATGTTGCAGATGTGACTCATATCCCGTGTTGCTATGGCTGTGCAGTAAGCTCCAATTTGGACCCCTAGCCTGGGAACTTCCAAAACCAAACAAAAAAATGACTATATGTGTGTTGGTATGAGGAAGGAATCTGTCTCTGCTCCATTGATCTACATGGTCTTTCTTATGCCAATATTTCACTATCCTGATCCTGATCACTCTGAAACTCTAAAAAGCATCGAAAATAAGAACTATAAGTTCACCAACTTTTTGTATCTTTCTTGGCATTGTCATATAAATTCTAGAGATAGCTTGTCAATTTTTACCCAGGTTGGAAGGTTTTTAAGTAATTGTTTAATATATTTCATTTGATACAGGGCCTTTCTGGTTTTAAGTTTCTAGTTCAGTTTTTAAAATGTATGCCTTACAAAGAATTTGTCTACTTCACTAATGCTTCAAATACATCAGATCCATGGGCATAGAATTGTCTACAGTATTCACTTATTCACTTATGTCTGAGAGATGTATAATGTATGATTCCTCTTTCATTCATGATATTGGTAAATAGTATTTTTTCCTTTGCAATCAATCCATTTTTAAAATTTTTAACCTTATTTTATATTTAGTTTTTAAAAATTATTTTATTAATATTTTTGTCTATTTAATAAGATTTTATTTATATTTTCTAAGAAACTGATTTTGTTCCAATATTTATGTTTTTTATTTGATTTTTACTCATGTTATTTGCTTATTTCTCCTTTGACTTCCTCTTCTATTTCTACCTTCTAAATGCTTTTGTTGAAGCCAAATAAGTGATATTTTTCTTTCATTTTTGATCATTTTGAACATTTTCCAATGTATTTTATGATTTTATTGTTCAAGCTTATGTGGAAAATTGAGTATTTTATAATTGATTTTTCATTTCATTGCAGTTCTGTTACATATTCGATAAGATATCCTTTTACATTTGTAAAGACTTGTACTGTGAACCATCGGTGGTCAATATCAGTGAATGTGCATATGAAAATAATACTTATTTTTGTAACTATTCATTGGCATGCTCTAAAGTCTTAACTAAGTCAATTTAGTTGACAATGTTAAATCTTCTATATCTCTAATTCTTAATTAATGATAATGTAATACTGAAATCTCCAACTATAATTATGAAGTTCTCTCTTCCACTTTTCATGTCTGTCAGTTTTTTCATGAACTTTCAAACTCTGCAATTGGATGGATACTCATTTTACATCTGTATATTGTTATTATTGCTTAGTGTATTTCTTTACCATTATGAATTTGCCCTATTTGTACCTGATGCTGATATTGTTCTAAAATCTAATTGCTCTCATATGAATACAGTTGCTTCAGATTTTTAAAAAAATTCTCTTTTTACATTATATATTTTTCAATCATTTTACTTTTTCTATGTATTTACATTTAAATTGAATATATATATATATATATATAGAGAGAGAGAGAGAGAGAGAGAGAGAGAAAGCATATATTTGCCTCTTGATCTTTTTGCCAGTTTTGTCATCTCTGCCTATTTGTAGGAATATTTAGGTCATTTATATTTATTGTTGTTACCAATGAAATGAGTTTTAAATATAATAACTTGCTATATGAGCTTTGGCTTAATTTTTCTTTGTTCTTATAGTTGTTTGTTCCACTATTTTTTTCTTTGACTAATAATATTTAGCATTAAAATTTATCTTCAGTATTAGCTTTTTAGCTATGCTTTTTTTTCTTTTTCTAATGTTAACTCTAGAATTTTGACTGTGCACTTTTAACATATCACAATCTACCATGCAATGATATTACACACTTTCACATTACATGTAAGTTTTTGTAAAGCATACTTCATTTCTTTCCTCCTCTCTTTTGTATTACTATATAGAATTTTCTCTCACATATATTGCAACATCTGCAATAGTCAAATAGCTTTTTAATAAATTAAAAAGCAGGTGTTCCCTTCATGGCTCAGTGGTTAATGAACCTGACTAGGATCCATGAGGATGTGAGTTCCATCCCGGGCCTAGCTCAGTGGGTTAAGGATCTGGCATTGCCATGAGCTGTGATGTAGGTTTCAGATGCAGTTAAGGATCTGGCATTGCCATGAGCTGTGATGTAGGTTTCAGATTTTTTCCCATATTGCTGTGGCATAGGCTGGCAGGTGCAACTCCGATTTGATCCCTAGCCTAGGAATCTGTACATGCCATGGGTATGGCTCTAAAACGCACACACAAAAAAGTAGTACATATTTTAACTTTACCTATATATTTATTATTTCTGGTGATTTGTCTTCCTCTGTATTTTTTTCCTGCCTTTTTGGGGCATACCCGCAGTGTATGGAAATTCCCAGGCTAGAAGTTGAATCAGAAATATATGCTGGCCTATACTACAGCCACAGCAATACTGTGTCCTCAGCCTATACCACAGCTCATGGCAACGCCAGACCCTTAACCTGCTGAGCTAGGCCAGGGATCAAACCCACATCCTCATGGGTACTAGTCAGGGTTTTTACTGCTGAGCCACGATGGGAACTCTGTGTCTTCCCTTGTATTAATATGTTAAAATTATATCATTTTCTTTTGTCAATTATTTCCTTTAGCATTTAATTTAGTATCAGACTATGAGTGGTACGTAAACTTTGCTTTTTCCCTACAAAAGTCTTTATTTTATTTTAATCTGAAAGATATATCCTCTGAATATAGAAATCCAAAATGAGAATTTTTTTTTTTAATTAACACTCTAAGGATACCATTTCTTTGTTTTCTGGCTAAGGTAATATTTGATATGATGTCCTCATATATCTGTAAGTAACATAACTTATTTTTTGAGCTATCTTTCTGTTTCCACTGTGTTTCAATAATCTGATTATGTTGTTTATTATAACTTTTTACTTTCTGTTAATCATTATTGGATTATGTTCTGTTTCTTGTGTATATGCACTTATAGTTTACCTCAAATTTTGTAAGTTTTATGTTCATTTCTCCAAATATTTTTTCTGGCACCTCTTTATTTCTAACGTCTTTATTTCTATATGCTAAATTGTTTAGTATGTTACCATAAACCAATGAGAATTTATTCTTTCGTTATTTTTTTCTATACTTTTGAATAGTTTACATTGCTGAGACTTCCAGCTGACTGATATCTTCTTCTGTAATATCTGAAGTAATACTATCTACTAATTTTTCATTTCAGATATTGTTTTATCTTTTGATATTTCTTGTTTTCATATCTTTCATTTCTCATCATACTTATTTTTTATAGTAAATTATTAAGTGTATTAAGTTTATTCACAAGAACTTTAATTTCCCATCTTTGTTATTCCCATATCTAAACTGACTGAATTTCCTTCTGTTTCACTTTTTTCATGGTTAGCAATGTTTCTTTGGATGCTGAACATAATTTCATGTTGAGTTTTTAATTTTCATATTAAAGAATGTTGAACTTTGATCTGCTCATAATTAAAATGTTACTTACAATTTGTTTTGATAATTTTAGAGGACATTTTGTTTGTTTTTTAGTTTGCATATAAGACTGACATATAATATTTATACTTTTGTGCAAATTTAGCCCCATTGCTTAGATACAAAACTTCTGAGGTCTCTACTGAAAGTTCCAAGTTTTCAAAGGTATTTTTTCACCCTGACTGTTGAAAATTGAAATGATTTACAGATCTGTGAATTCAAGTGATTTTTATTTCTCTAAAAATTTATCTGTGACCAATATTGTCAATTTTTACCCTATTTGTGTGCTCATTGTTATTAGAAAAGATTACTAGTAAATTACACGGAGTTAGCGGGCTCTGTTATTGCACTGGAATGTACCTCTTCCTGTGCCATAATCTGGAAATTTCCCCAGGAGAAAATTTGGAGCAAATGTATGGCATACCTCATTTGTTTCTCTTTTCCCAGGGATCACAGTTCTATAATTCCTCTTACTCATTGTTTGCAAATATTCGTTTCATATGTTTGGCCTGCTTTTCTAAAAATTTGTAGAGGGAAGATGAGTCTTAAAACTGTTATTCCTTGACAGCTAGAATTGGAAATTCCTCTGCTCCTTCCCTTTGGGTGGTGGTAATATGACGAAGAATCACTCTACTTCATAGTTATAAGTTTTCCCTTTGTAAGATGAAAAGATGGATCATGAATATCCTGGATTGAACAAAAATCATAGGTCACAGTAATTAGTTTGAAATAAAATAGGTTATTCCATTGACAGTAGATGAATGATTGGGACACACACACACACACACACACACACACACACAACTTTGTTATCTGCAAAGGTAATCTGCTTAACACAGAGTCTCAGTATTCTCATCAGGGGATAACAATGTTTCAGATGTTCCCCTGGGAGTCAGAACGTGGCCATGTGAAAACAATCTGCAATAACCTATAAGTAATTTGGAACTTATCAGTTGGAGCACAAATTCACAGCTTTTCTATACTGGGTAGAAGAGCTTTCATCTGTCCACTGCTTATTTAATATAATGTACTTCTCTATTCTGGAAATCACTAGAGGTAATGACCTGAACTATACTTCTATACCACTACATCAGAAAGTATAAGAACATGCTCTAGGGGCTGCACACATAGAGCACACATCATCCATTGCTAAAATGATACTTCCTTTGAACTCAAGTATCACAACTCTTTCGAGATGTTGTGTGACATAATGCCTAAAAAGCTGTTTTGAAAAGCAAATATAGCACCATATTGTGATGAAATTCACCAAACCACAATTCAACTGAAAAAAAAGTTGATATCAATATAGTAAGCCACATATCCCTGATATATAAACTGTATCCTGCTTTGTGCACAGGTTTGTGGAAAAGTGATATTAAAGACTCCAGACAATTTTAGTACCCTGGAATTTTTAGTTTTAAGCTATATATGTGTACAGTGCCCAAAGAGCCTAATATAACCCTTGGATGGGCAGTATTAACTTATGGTGCAACTTTTCTCCTGAGTATGTTTTGAATTAGTAAAACAGAACCTCTGTCCACTTCAAGGAAAAATGGAGAAAAAACTATGATCCCAAAGCAGCCACAGGGCAACTTGGAATTTCTCAAGTTAAATATAGCCGTGTCATTTCTACCATTAATCATTTGCAAACTGTTAATTTAAATAATACTTGACACACCCTATCTTAGAAATCCTACACTTTGTTTGTTTTAACATTAGCTTATACAATTCTTTTGGCATCAGCGACTGACAAATATTATGGAAAGACCATATCTTGTTTGCATTGAAATTACAGAGGTCAAAAACATTCAGATTAAAATCAGGAGAAAAGTCCCGGGAGCACTGCTAGAATATAAAGTGTTTCCCTCACTTGCCAAACACCTAACTGCAAAATTCACCATTCATCACTCTTTAAGACTTGTCATTTTATGTGTGCCAAGCACTTGATCTACTATAGATTTCCATCAATTCTAACAATGGGGGAGGGGTTTTAACTTCAACAGGTGAAATGTATAAAGCAACAAAATATTATGGAACACAGAAAATATAAGAAAAAGGACCACAACCCATTTTTAAACTGATTTCCACATGAACCCTAGTCCCTTTTTTTCTTCATTCCTTAAAGACATCAGCCTCAGTCCCTAGCCATTCTTCTCCTTTAATAATAACAGGTATTCACATGTTTTATCTGATTTGACAGCTTGCATATAAAAAAGAACCAGATAGTGTTGGTTTTCATTTTCTTTAACTTTTCACATTACAAAGGACTGCATTAATGCTGCCTTTTGTAAATTAAAGTGGAACCATTGCTTCCCACAATTGATCTTGCAGAAATAGTATTGCATGAGTTTTGTAGATCAACTGATTTTAACATTATGGAAAAGGCAATTTAGAATTACATCCTAGGTAAGCAGAAATATATAGAAAAACTAGACAAAAAAGCTGTTTATAGCATGACTATGTGCCTTGATAACATTCAGATGACTGCATCATTTGTAGTTCTAATGCTGGGCCCTCTAAATTGAGTGGTCTGCAGCAGTGTAAATTTTAGTTCACCAATAAACATCTGCTGCAAAAATATTCTACTGAAGCAAGTGGCCCTCCTATTATGATTCTTTCCATTTCACAGGGCTAACAATTAATGGTACAACACAATTCCTGCAAACAGGGCAATACTCACAGAAACTGATAGTCTGCTATAGGAAAGGAATACAAGGAAATGATTGGAAAGACAAGCCCCAAATTTTAACAACCTCCCTCCCACACATTCACCCTGTTACTTTTCCTCTAGTCTCTGTGCTCAGATAGCATGTGCTGAAGAGTATCTGAAACAGGCAATTGAGACTATCATGGAAATAGGCACAATTAAATTATAGTTTTCTCTGGGACAAATTTGCTACTTTCCCTAAGCTCCTCTATTAAAAGACTTTTACTTTGCTTACTCTTTTTTTTTTTAAATCAAAATAAAACCTTATTTTTTCTTCACTAATGATGTAACATTACATAATACACTAACTCAACTGGACACTTTGGGAATTAACAGAGCCCATTTGATTAACTCTAACCAAGGAAGAGTTAAAATGAGAAATAACAGCCATTTCTCCCTTCTGCACTTTGGCAGAGTCATACTTGAATGACGGAGCTAACCATTTGGCAGTCTAAAAACCATGCAATTTATGACTATTTAGAAAGCTCAAAGACTCTAGAGCAATGAACTGATTTCCTTTTTTAAATTCATAACTAAAGATTATAGCCATTCTATCAACTGCCTTTTTAAGTATTATCTGTTGGGTCAATATATCATTAAATCACATAATTTCAAGAGCTATATTTATGAGTGCCCCCCCAAAAAAAAACACAGTTTTTTTTTTTTTGTATTTGTATTTGGTTGCAGGAGGTAGAAAGTGAGGGATAGGTGATATTATCAAATCTGTATATATATGTTTAAGTCTAATTTATTACCATAGAATTGCAGAAGTTTTACTACAACTTTTCCACTCTTCTTTAGTAAACTTGCTGAAGTAACCCATAGTAGTTTCAAAGAAATAGGATCCCTGTACATATTACAGGGAATGAAGCCAGGCCTAGGAAGAGTCTTGAAGCATAATCCCCTATACTGTCCTGTGCTTGGGTGTGGACTGAGATTACAAAGGACACCCACAAAGCAAAACACTGATCTGATTGGCTTCTCACAATCCAAACTGATTTTTTTCAAAGCAAGTTTATGGAGGCAAAGGCACATTTCTATCCTCCCGATTTTCTTATTTACCACCAGAAAACTCAGTAGGCAACCAATATAAGGTTTTAATTAAAAAATGAACAAATTAACAAAGCAATTACCTGCCCCCGCCTTCAAAGATTTTAAGAATATTTTATGCCATTCTGAGATCAGTGAGTTCTGTTCTTTATATTATAGTTATAGCTTTAGGGGAAGAAGAATCTCTGTTCTTGTTTTACCTCAAGCCAGAGCTGTTCTTGCCTAGGAAAATATATAGGGGATCTTGAATTCATATATATACATTTAAAATGTCCTATTTAGAGCACCTGATAGGAGTTCCTATCATGGCACAGTGGAAACGAATCCAACTAGGAACCATTAGGTTGTGGGTTCCATCCCTGACCTCACTCAGTGGGTTAAGGATCCAGCCGTTGCCATGAGCTGTGGTGTAGGTCACAGATGTGGCTCGGATCTAGCGTTGCTGTGGCTGTGGTGAAGGCCTGCAGCTATTGCTTCAATTAGACCCCCAGCCTGGGAACCTCTATATGTCACGGCTGCAGCCCTAAAAAGACAATAAAACAAAGACGAAGAAAAAGAGCACCTGATATTGCTGCTATTATCTGCTACATAATAAATCACTTGGTGGTGATGGATGTTAACTACACTTATTGTGGTGATCATTTCACAGCATATGCAAACATTAAGTTGTTATGTTGTACATCTGAAACTAACATACTGTTTTATGTCAATTATGCCTGAGTCTAAAAAAAGAATACTTGGAAAAATATCAATTTGATTTGAAACTAAATTCTAGGTCTTGTGTCCAACCCTCGCCATCCAGGTTTTAAGAACATGTCACTATAGCCTATCTCAGTATATTCTCTGCATTGCACCATCTGATGTTATATAGCTAAGCAGAAAACAAACACCAAAACTGTCTCTGTAGCACTGTACTTTGCTAAAAGTTAATAAACATAGATTTCAGAAACAGAGATGTCAAATTAAATGATTAGAAATGCACCACTCCTACGTTAGTTCTACTGTAGCTGATTATTGAAAATCATAAATAATAGGAGACCTTTATTTCTAAATTATTAATGATTTCATATTTAAATATGTTATGGAATGCTATGAATATATTAGTAGGTGGTGAATGTAATTTGACAAGGATGAAGCTGACAAATAGAATTTATTATAAACATGGGTATATCCAGGAAAAAAAAATTGGAGTGTGACTATCTTGGGCCAATATGGAAAAACACAGTAGATGAAATGTGTTGTCATAAGAAGCTGAGTAGCTGCTCCCTGGAAGCCCTGCACTGAGAAGCCTATTTTTCAGTCTAGGGTTCTGTTCAGTCCCTTATCTTCTCTTTTCATTGCTTATATTCTCAATATCTGTGCACAGGCTCTTTCTACTAATAGATTATAAATTCCTAGTATACAGTGAACAAAGTCTCACTTATCTTTGTATCTTGTAATGTGCTTGAAGACTACAAATTCCATAGTAGTTGCTGGATAAATGCTAGTCATGTAATTCTAAAAGATGACACATAAATTTAGGTAACTCCTTCCCAGAAGAGGAGACAGAATATAGATGTCCTGTTAAGCCTTTTTATCCCTAAAGAATTAGGGTTTTTTATATTTTTATTTCTACTTCTTATGAGATTATTGCCACTTTCTTAACAACCAGATCAAGTCCATACTTTTCCTGGCCATATTTTTCAGAAGATTGATGAGTCAATCTTGGGCAAGATTGCCAAAGCATCAATTTACTGTAAAATTGGCTACTTCCCCAGTTTAAACAATGAAGCAGATTAAAGCAGCTTGAGCAAAGCAATGAAAATCTTATGTCATTGAAATGCAAATGCAGACACAGCCTGAGGCTGTTTGATTCACACCAACATAATTACACTTAAGCAATGTAAAGAAGTCTTTCCCCTTAAAGGAAGCTATATTCCTGCCCAAAAAAAGGTTGTGTCCTCTTCTTTTTTGGTCTTTTTAGGGCCACACTGTGGCATATGGAGGTTCCCAAGCTAGGGCTTGAATCAGATCTGTAGTTGCTGGCCTACCCACAGCCATGCCAAATCCAAGCCACATCTGCACCTATACCACAGCTCATGGCAATGCCAGATCCCTAACCCACTGAGTGAGGCCAGGGATCATATCTGCATCCTCATGGATACTAGTCAGATATGTTTTCACTGATCCATGAGGGGAACTCCTGCGACCTCTTTTCTTTAGATGTTGAGTATGCTCTAGCATGCTACTATGGCATCTAACAAGTTTGTACTGCCTCTAATTGGATATATTTGGCTAAAACATATAGGACTTTGAATCTGTTTTCTATTTTAAGATAGGTCATACTAAATATGCTGATGTACTGTTGTTTCAGTTCAACAATCACCTTCAACCAGATTCTTGTGGAATCTTATTCTTTGGTCAAATACCAACATTATCACACACATGTAGTCATGAAGATAACAGGTGGGAAGAATCACTTAAGTTATTTTAATTAACTGAACCAAATCAACTGTTCACTAACAAGTCAATAAAAATAAAATTTAGAAAAACAATTCTATAATTTTAATGAGGAATATGTTTTATTGTGTAGACAAAGTCTTTGCATGATTCAGCTTCATTCCATTAGTTTGCTTCAGTAAGAATAATAAAAGCATAGGTTTGTGCAATGAAAAATAAAACCGAACCTGTCTAAACAGGCTAGCTCACAATGTTCAGGAAAATGAATGTGCTCCACCTTAGAAAAATCCTTTGATGACTGACTAATACAGATATTTCACATGAATAAAAAAACCCACAAGTAATTGTTAACATAAATGTTAAGATATATAAAATATATTTATGTGTAACTATATGAATTTTTATGTCCCAACTATCCAAATCTCATCATATTCTATAGAGATCCAAGATGAATAACAATTATATCTGAGCAAATCAATAGTTAAGTCATTTTAATAATACGTATACTACTATGAAAACTATAAAAGGCATTTTTCAATTATAGACTAGGAATGGTTGAAAATTAGGATATCTTATAAAGTTGAATTTACAAACTGATAAATTGTCACACTTTTAAAATTATAATTATGAATAAATTAAAGATAATTTTTACAAAAGTAATATAAACCGAGTTAATATTAATGAAGGACTCATTCCATTTCAAGGTCGTCATTATGAACAAAAATGGCTTTTGTGTACAGGCTGAATGCAGACCAAGGGAGAGATTAGCATACATCCTATATTATGACATAATCTAAAAATTACATTTTAAATAAATTCATAAATGTTGGGTTTTTTTTTGCTACATGTCTTATGTTAAAAAAGTGCTTGCCTTTCTAAATCCCTTTCTAAATGTTAGCATTTAAAATAGTGGATTTAATCTTAGGTATATTACAAATGACATGTTAAAATATAGAATAAATATTGATGAATATGTGTTCTCTTAAGCTTCACTGTATTGTGTCTATTTGACCTAAAAATGTACCTTCTTTGAAATAAGTGGGCTTATTAAAGTCATCTTTTAAACTCATTTTTAAAAGTAATAAGTCCATTCTGAGAATAAAATTGAATAAGACATCTACTTTCATAAATTATATACAGACATGGACATATATAGAAAAACTCAACTATCGGAAAAAGTAAATAAAAAAAAACAAATTCAACAAATTGTTCTAAGAAACCACTATGAGAAAAGCAACTTGACAAATTCTGTGCGGCATATCAAAGCTGCATAAACTGCCCTTACTCCATATCCTGGGCTTGTGATGTCTAAATAGGATGAGCAAGTATTGATCACATGTCCCACCCTTTGGAAGCTTACACTCAAGGCAAATCTAACATGCACCAAAAAGATGGAGAATAATAAAGGATATTATATATATATACATATATATGTAATTTATAATCTCATATATATAAGAATATTGAAAAGAAAAAATGTTCTAATCAAACAGATTTTTCTTATTTCTATTTCAGGCTGAAACCATGTCGTTGCCAATGTAAAATAGGAAACTGGCAATAAAAACATCCATTTACATGAGAAATTACCCAAGTGCCCCCACACATACTGCCTTCAGTGCACAATACAAAAAGTGCTTCCATTTTCAGTAGAACATATGCTAAATGTTTAAGCTCAACGATGATTTAGACCAAATGGAAAAGATTTTTTAAACATTTATTTTACACTTTACAGGATTCATTTAGATTGGCAGATGTTCCAAAAACCCAAAGAAAAGTCACTAGTAGAGAAGGCGAGAGAAAGAAAAAAAAAATCCCTCATTTGTAGCATTCAGAATCAAAAAACACATACATGAGTCAATAAGTAATAAATAAATAAATAAAATTGCAGGAGAAATCTAATAGTTAAAATACTAAAGGGATTCCAAATTCTTTCAGGTATCTGCAGCAAATGATGTATTGATTTTGCTGTTAAACTGCACAGCTGTAACCAACACATTAGACATGGAAGATAAAAGCAATGACTAAAAGCACCTTATTTCATCTGTCACACCTGAGGCACTGCCTTCTTCAGCCCTTTAGTGTATTAGCACAGAAAATCAATTAGGTAAAGAGCTAAACAAATGAAGGGGGAATAAAAAAGGCCTCATTCACAAAGTGTCAGGGATGTCAACAAGCCCAGGAGCCTTTAGTAAACTATGTGATGTCTCCAAATAAACCATAACAACTTTTGCTGAACTTTTAAAAGTCAGCAATTATCTATCATGGATTCCTGTAAGCCTCTTGGAAGGTCCTCAAGCCATTAAACAACACATGGTAACCCCAAAATGCTAATGAACAAAAATGAACCATCTATGACATACACAACATGGTATTTTGTTTCAGCTTAAATTTTAATACATCACCATCTCTCAAATCATAAAATATTCTGTGTACCCCCCAAAAAAAATCCCACTGTAGTTTTTACACTAAAGATTCTTAAAATGATTACACTCATGAATCTTCAGATAAAGGTTATTGTAACTTAAAATTCATATGGCCTATTCTTTAGCTACATGTGAGTCCCAAATTTCCACCTAGATGATTTTCTCAGCCATATAAATAGTCAGTTTTTGTTATAGCAGTCAAATGGCTCCTTTTTAAGTAGACAAAGCACTGAGCATAGCATAATCCTTAGGGATTTTAAGCACCATGATCTCTCTCTTTTGTTAAAAACTTTTTTCCTACAAAGAAAATCAAGCTACCTCTTGAAAGCGATCTCGTAAAGTATCAGAGGGGAAGTATGAAGCCACAGTTGGACACTGAGATTGTTTTATGGCCAATGCTTACCTGTTTTCCTATTATGTCCCTAAATTATAAAGTGCTTTCTTTATTTCTCTATTTCATCCACTACTAACACATATCACCTCACCAACTGTCAGGTCACTGCCTCCTCATCTCATTTACCCATGGTTGATAATCTAGTATCTCTTCTCCCTCCCTTATCCATCTTCCTCACAAAACTCATATAGTTCAATGTGTAGAACACCCCACGTTCCAGCTCTACCTTGAACAAATTTTCAAAAGCTCTTGCACTCATATGTGCCCTCTGCTTTCTCATATTAAGCATTGATGTCCAGACATCAGGACCTTTTCCATGAGGACTCACTTCTCCCACTTCTCTTCCTGCTGGTTTCCTTCTTCCCTAGGCCCAATACCAGCCATTAACTAGATACATCCTGCTTTCTCCACTGAGACTCAAATCCACAGATACTCATTGAGTGTGAAATATGTTTCAGGCCCTGTCTGCCCACATTGCATGTGTAATAGCATAAATAATTTGGTCATTTCAATCTCAAGTCAATCTTATGACCAATTGGTTCATCGTTGCAGATGACAAACAAATTTAGAAAAGTTAAGAAACTTGCCAAAGCAACTTGCTAAATCCCATTTTTTTATTCCAGCACTTATTATAGACTTGCTCTTTGTTACTTCCTCTAGCTTCCTCTCTATGTACACAATGGTTCATCAGAGCAGCTCTTTGCCATCTTGGATTATTACAGTGCCCAGAAAAGGAAAAATACAAGTTCATCTCCAATATTTGCAATGTGCTATCAGGAAGAGCTAACAGATGGTATAAAGGTAGAAGATGTGCAAGAGTTGTAACAGCCCTTTGAAAATTAGTTTAATAGTGCATGTGTGTCTATATAGAGACATAGACATGGAACAAAACAGAAACGTGAGGTTACAAAGGAAAGCAGTAGGAGAGGCCTAACATATGTAGCATATCTTCAAAATAAGTTTAGGTTTATGTTCAGGAAATAAACAGAAAAGAAAATGGATCTTATTAGGATATGAAAATCAAAAAGCAAACCTTACTAACCTCACAATTTCCCTGAGATATAATGCTATTTTGTAACAATATTTTATATATGAATATGCTACTTTCTTTTTTTTTACAGCTCAGATTTATCTTCCCTATCAAATTTATTTTTATTAAGGTATAGTTTATTTACAGTGTTGAGTCAATTTTTTGTTGTCCAGCATAGTGACCCAGTCATGCATATAAATATGTATATGCATGTATATATGTATATACACATACTTCTATTTCTCATATTATCTTGTTATGGTCTATCCCAAGAGACTGGATATAGTTCCCTGTGCTGTACAGTAGGAACTCATTTCTTATCCATTCTGAGTGTAATAGTGTGCAACTACCCATCCCGAACTCCCTATCCATCCCACCTCCTCCCACCTCCCCCTTGGCAACCACAAGTCTGTTCTCTGTCTCTGAGTTTGCGTTTGTTTTGTAGATAGGTTCATTTTGCCATATTTTAGATTCTGCATATAAGAGGTACCATATGGTATTTGTCTTTCTCTTTTTGACTTACTTCACTTAGTATGAGAATCCCTGGTTGCATCCATGTTGCTGCAAATGGCATTGCTTTGTTCTTTTTATGGCTATGTAGTATTCCATTATGTATATGTATCACTTCTTCATCCATCCATCAGTGGACAATTAGGTCGTCTCCATGTTTGGCTATTGTGAAAAGTGCTGCAGTGAACACAGGGGTGCATGGATCTTTTTCATTGAAAGTTTCCTCCAGATATATGCTCAGGAGTGGGATTGCTCATTCATATGGTGGTTCTATATTTAGTTTTCTGAGGAACCGCCATATTGTTTTCCATAGTGGTTGTACCAATTTATATTCCCACCAACATGAAAATGCTACTTTCGATACAGAAAAAACACTATATCAGAATTCAAATGTTTATGAATGAATATAATGTGAATTCAGACATAGTATGTCTACTCAAATTTGTTAGGGTCAACATATGGTCTTCCTTCAATATCCACAGGAGGACTGGTTCTAGGACCCTCTGCCAATACCATATCCAAGGGTTCTCAAATCTCTCATATAAAATAGCATAGTACATTTGGCCGTCTGTATCCACGGATGCTGACCCCACATATATGAAAGGCTAACTGTACTGGCAAAGTTTCTACCTTCCAACATACTGTTAAGTAAACTCTTAGAGTTCTTTTAATAAAAATTTAAACTTTTGAAATGTGACATGTGAATTCTGCTTGGAGGACACCTAATGAATATTCAGTGATATAATAAGGCAGTTTGTGATATTTGCATAATTTATACAAGATTTTATAAACTCATTGAAAGCATGAATAACAAGCTTCTGTGATTTTGGTAACTATATTTTTGACTATCAATTTCTTGATTCAAAAGTATATCATATACTCAATAATTTATAGTATATAACAATAAATGTTTAAGATTCTACAACTGATTGTATATATCATAAGCTATCACATTAGAATATGAGTGTTTTTTGGGTAATGGTAGTACATCACAGCTCTGAACCTAGACTGCTGAAAAAAATTTCTAAGATGTATGAATATTTTTTAGCCAAAAAATAGCCTGTGTTGTGTACACTTTCTCATGGCTATGCTACCTAAGATTGCACATAGTTGAGTACATCATAAATACATGTCTTTGTAGTATCATTTTAGCATTTGCTCAGAGAAGAATGGTCCAAGTCAGTTTCAGATTTTTCAGTCTCCCAACTGCTAAATACAAGCAAACATCTTGATCCATCTCTGAAAGAGGAGAATTCTTCTGAAATTGATGAGCCCTGATTGCCATGGACAGTTTATATTTTAACAAGGCAATTTAGAACAGTTCTAGGAGTTCCAGAGGTTTAAAAGCCTAGCTTTTACCAGGGTGGCCTGGGTGCTTTGGCTAAGTACATTAGAGTATAGAATGGCTTTCTAAGTGACTTCAGATATTAGAAAAGAGGCCTGCTTGATGCCTGAAAGTCTCTTCATCAATATCAATTTTTTTCCATAAGTTAATATGATAAGTTAATGTCTCCAAAATGGCTCTTTTGAAATGCAACTCTATTATCTGGGAAGGTAGTACATTGTTCCATTAGCCTGTGAGAAAGAATTACTTAGCAAAGTCCTCAGGGAATGAACACTAATAAATAAATTTTGATAAAGGAGAAAAATGAAATGTCAGAGAAAATCTGAACATGGATCTTTGCCCAACCAGATAGATCCAAGTAGGTCACCCCCAAAACCAGAAGGAAAGCACTTTTGAAGAAACAGAGAGATAAAAATGAGGTCATGCCAAAAACATTTTTTCCTCAGAGTTTAAGAAGGCTCTTCAGGGGAAATGGTAAGAACTTTCTTTATGGATTCAGTCTACTCTGCCTTCACTTCCTGTTCTGAATAAAGGAACAGTGATAGAAGCTGCATCTTTGTAGATAAGTCATTGAGATGGCCTATGTAAAGTATTTAGATCTTTACAATAATATTATTTTTTTTAAATGTAGAGGTGCATTAATATTGCAGCAAAGTGTCCTGGCACCTTCTCCATTTTACATTTTTAAAAAGTACTATTATTTTATGTATTAATCATATTCCAAAAAGCCAAAAAAAAAAAAACAATTTAGCACGGTGTTTTATTTTCTGCGCATGATCAAGGGTGTGAATTTTTATTTTTTCTATAACCCAGTGAAATGTCTGAAGCTTCCCTTTCTGGTGTTAGAGAATGAATTTCAAACCAATTATAAGCAGCTGTCCTCAATTTTCTTTCCTAGCAAATGAACATATTTTTAAAGGATATTACAGGGTATTTTTCACAGCCCTCCTAGAGGATAGATAAATTCTTCAGGCACTTCTCATTGCCAGGAAAGGGACGCTCTTGTTGCTGTTTCAATAAAGTGAGCATACATGAGAGTCTCTGGGAGACCAGTGATCTCACAAACAATTTCATTTGTCAGCTCCCTGTAGTCTATGAGCTTGTCTTCAAGGAGACTTCACCTGCATGAGGATTTTGAGATTAGGTTTTTCTATGTAATTTCATTCTCTAATAGCGGGATTCTGTGGGCACTTTCTCAATTATTTCCACTTCCTAGGGTCAGGCTATAGAGGTAAATGTAGAGTTTATGAGCCTAATTCCCTGTGGATCAAGATGAAAATACCCACTTTCATTCTTATTTTTTATTTATTAAACTTCTGTACAGCTGATACTTCCTCCAATGCAGACTAACGTAGTGACTTACTTTTTCTTTCTTTTCCTCCCTCCCTCCCTCTCTCCCTCTTCCTTCCTCCCTTCCTTCTTTCCTCCCTCCCCTCCTCACTTCCTCTGTCCTTCTCTCCCTCCCTCCCTCCCTCCCTCCTTTCCTGTAGTTAGGAAATAGGAGTTGGTGTTTTTGTTCCAATGTGCTTTCCCTTCCTTTTGAGAAATAGTTCTGCCTGATTGTTACTTAAACACCCTTATGTTATACACACACACAGAGGATCATGCGGAAATAAATTCACACACAAAGTAAATTCTTAGTTAACTATAATAAAATTATCTGAATATCAAACAACTCCTCCTTTTGCCACCAACCTCAGAAAATTTCAATTTATATGGTAAGAACCCTCTCAAGAACATTATTGTCATCCCAACTCAACTTTCACTGTAGTCACTAGCCATTCTGATACCTCCTTTTTAAATCTAATCTCCTTTCTAGAATATTTCTCATGAACTTATAACAATGGAATACATTCTTATTTTTCAACAAGTGATCTCTTGCTTCCTTTCCTTCTAATTTTCTCACTTCCAAAGACAGGGATGTCTTAGAATCAAATGGACCTCTCATGTAGGGCTCAGATACAAAATAAATGGCATTATTTTGGCTAATTATATAACTAATATGAAACTCATTTTCCTAGCGCAGAAAAAGGATTGTATGACATATAATTCCCGATTTTGTCAACAATACTGAAGATAATATCTATACAACAACACAATCCCTGGCACACTATCTATCATTATAAATATAGTTAAAATAATGAGCATTATCATTAGTCACAGTAGAAGGTCACTATCTTCATCACCAACAAGTCTTTAATAAAGTATCTGCAATAGTTTTCATCCCAATGGTTTTCTAAGATTAATTTATTGAAGTATAATTGATCTGTAGAAAAATTTAAGTCTGTAGGATAATTTAACCTGTTTATGTATCCAGTACTATGGATTTTGTCAAATGCATATAGTCGTGGACTCAGCACCACAATCAAGATATATAACAGTTTCACTGACCTGAGATGCTTCCTGGGTGATTAGTCTTTTACCCCAAACTCAAGGCAGTGGCCTTTGTTGATATTCTTGCTTTCTATAGTTTTGATTTTTTTTAAGAATGCCATATAAATAGAGTCAAAGAATATGTAACCTTTTGAGTTTGGCTTCTTTTGATTAGCATTATGCATTGGCAATGTGTTCATGTTATAACCTGTATTGGGGGTTCACTCACATTTCATTTTATCACAGAGTAGTATTCCATTGTTCGAATGTCTCCTACATTTGTAGTCTTTTCTCAAGTAGTGGTCATCCAGCTTTTTTAGGGATATTGATGATCATCACTAAGTTAACTATGATTATTCGTATACCAGTTTTTTTGTGGACATATGTCTTCTTTCACTTGAATAAATATCAAGGAAAAGTATTGTTGGATCATATTGTATGTTTCTTTTTGTAAATACTGTCAAATAGCTTTGCAAATTAACTGTAATATTTCACATATCACATGTGGAATTCTGTTTTTCCACATTCTTTCAAGCATTTAATATTGTCATGTTTTTTCCCTTCTTGTTATTATGTTAATTTACCTATTCTAATAAGCATGGAATTTTATCACGGTATCCAGAAATTGATAGTAACATTGAGCATTACTTCACGTGTTTAGGTGCCATTTGAAATCTTTGGTAAAAACATAGATTTAAATATTTAGTCTATTTTTAAATTTGGATTGTTTTCTTCCTCATTATTGAGTTTTGATAGATCTGTATTTTGGACTCAAATTCTTTATCAGGTATGTGTTTTACAAATAATTTCTTCCAATCTGTGCCTTATTTTCTTTTTAGCACTTTATGTAAAGATTTTAATTTTGATAAAGTCAATTTTTTTCAAATTTTCTTCTAGGACTTATGCTTTATATATCTTATCTATAAAATTTTTGTCTATCACAATGTGTTTGCACCTTTTCTTCCATAAGTTTTATTGCTTTAGGTTACATGTTAAGTCTATGTCCATTTTTTAATGATTTTTAATGTGGTTTAAAGTTGTAAGTTATGGGTTGAGATGACCTCTTTTCTTTTGTCTTGGATATGGATAGATGTCCAGTTGTTCAGCACCATTGATTAGATATTTTTTCAGCTCTCCCTTAAAAATGACTTGATATCTGTGTTGAAATCAACTAAAATTGGTGTGTGTGTATGTGTATTTCTGTATACTTTATCCTGTTCTACTGATTGGTGTTCACTCTTTTAAAAATTCCAATATCCCCTAATTAATGTAGTTTTATATTAAACCTTTAAATCGGTTAGTGTGAGTCCATAGACTCAGTTTTTCTTTTAAACATTATTTCAATTACTCTGGTAAATTTGGTTTCCATGTATATTTTAGAATCAGCTTGATGACATCCGTAAAATGCCTGCTAGAACTTGCAGTGGCAACATTTTGAATCTATAGAATGATTTGGGAAAAAGTGACATATTAATAAAATCATATCTTCTGATCTATGAATATTGTATACATCTTCATTTAATTAGATATCTGATTTTTCTCATTTATGTTTTTTAGTTTTTAGGATACAACCTTTGTATATGTCCTCTTAGGTTTATACTAACAACCATGTTTTAGTGCTATTGTAAATAATACTTTTTGTTTTTTTAGGACCTTACCTGCGGCCTATGGAAGTTCCCAGCTAAGGGTCAAATCAGAGCTACAGCTGCTGGCCTACACCACAGCCACTACATCTGTGCCGCGTCTAGGACCTACACCACAATACCTGATCCTTAACCCACTGAGCAAGGAGAGGGATCAAACCCAGATCTTCACGGATCTTATTTGGGTTCCATAACCACTGAGCCATGAGGGAATTCCAATTGTAAATAATATTTTGTTTTGTTTTGTTTTTTGTCTTGTAGGGCTGCACCTGCCACATGTGGAGATTCCCAGGCCAGGGGTCTAATCGGGGCTGTAGCTGCTGGCCTACACTGTAGCCACAGCAATGTCAGATCTGAGCCACATATGCAGACTACATCACAGCTCGTGGCAACGTGGGATCCTTAACCCACTATGCAAGGCCAGGTATTGAACCCTCAGCCTCATGGTTCCTAGTCAGATTTGCTTCCACTGTGTCATGATGGGAACTCCCCTGTAAATAATATTTTTATAAGTTTGTATTTGTAAATTGTTCTTATCTGAGAATTCAATTTAATTTTCAATATTATCATGTTATCTTGCTTAATTCATTCATTAATTTTAATGGTTTCTTAAGGAAAGTTGGAATTTACTATCTTGAAATCCAATACATGGAAATAGAGGCAGTTTTAATTTTTCTTTTCCAAATGGTATGCCTTTTTATTCCCTATTGGACTGACTAGAACATTCAGTAATATTTTATGTAACAGTGGAAAATGCAAATATAGCTCCCTGTTAGAAAGAGCTTCACCATTCTGTATGATGTTATCTGTGGCATTTTGGACTTTGTAGTAGGTTTTTTTGGATACAATCTCTTTTACAAAAGAAAGATTCTCCTATTTCAAATGAATGAGTAAGAATTTATATAAAAATGTTCTATTAATGTAGTGAATTAGATTGTTTTGCTTTTTGAAGGTGAACTAAACTTGCATTACTGGGATATGATTGATTTATTATTTTTATGTATATTGGTGAATGTCATTATCTAATATGTTTTTGAGAATTTTTATATCTATGTTCATGATGAATACTGAACCACAATTTTATTTTATTTCATTTCTTACCCTCTATCATTCATTCTTTCTGCTTCACTATAACAATGACCTAGTAAAATTAGGTGAGAAGTAATAGAATCTTCTTGAAAGCAACTGGGCCAGGTGTTTTATGTATTAGTAAGATTTAACTATGAATTCAGTTTATTCAATGGATGGTGCAACATGGGTTATCAATTTCTTCGTTAAATTCTGGTAGTTTAGTTTTTCAAGGAATTTTCTAAACTGTAGAGTTAATTATTAAAATGTCCATAGTATTCTCTTAATAGGTTTTTCTTGTCAGCAGGATCTTTAGGGATGTCTTTTTCTGGTATTTGTAATTTGATAGTCTTTATTTTTTGCTAATTAATTTGGTAAAAATTTCATCTTTTTATTTTTTATCTTTGTAATTAAACATCTTTTAGTGTTCTTAATATTTTATTTTACAGTCTCATTGATTTCTGATTTCATCTGAGTTACTTCCATCTTTCTCTCTGATTTGAATTCAATGTCCTCTTCTTTTGTAATTTCTTAAAATGAATACTTAGTTCATTGATTTGAGATCTTCTTTTCTAATATGAGCAATTAATGCTATACATTTCTCTGTTAACTGCTTTAGCTTTCTCAAAATTTTGATATATTTTGATTTTTATTAAATTCAAGATATTTCTAATTCACTCTAATCCTTATATTTTCTCCATCAATTATCTGAAAGTATGTATGTAATTTTTAAATATTAGTGCATTTTGTGATGTTTTTATTATTTCTTCCTTTGTTTGTTACATTTTATTAATGTAATTATTTTGTATGATTTTTCTTTTTTAAAATGTTTTGAGGTTTGATTTGTGGCCCCAAATATGATTCTGTCTTTGTGAACACTCCATATGCCCTTGAAAAAAAATAGGTATTTTATTATTCTAAGGCATTGTGTCCTATAATTGTCAGTTAGATCATTGCATGACAGTCTGATTTAGGTCTAATTTCCCATATACTTTTCTAAAGATTACTAAGAAAGAAATGCTTAATCCTTCAAATATAATTGTAAACGTATCCAATCCTTCCTTCTATTTATCAGTTTTTACTAGCACTTTCATTTGACTCTTACATTCTCTATCTCTTTATTAAAATTCCCATCTTGCATGTAATGTTGTACATGTCCCCTGGATCTTTTTTTAACGTACTTATTTGCAATAGTTATTTTAAATACTCTACCTGAGATTTATATCATTTATGTTATCTCTAAGTCTGTCTCTACTTCTCTAATTACTGTTTTGCCTTTTTTTTTTTTTTTTTGGCTTTTTGGGGCTGCACCCGCCTCATACGGATGTTCCTAAGCTAAGGGTCTAATCGGCGCTATGGCTGCCGGCCTATGCCACACCCACAGCAAAGCCACATAAAGCCACATCTGTGACCTATACCACAGCTCACAGCAACACAAAAGCCTTATCCCACTGAGTGAAGCCAGGGATTGAGCCCGCAACATCAAGGCTTCTAGTGAGATTCATTTCCCTTATGCCACGATGGGCATTCCTGTCTTTTTTTAATGGGATGCTTTTCTCTTGATTTTTGTGTTCCATAGTTTTTAAATGAATGCCAGAAATCTTTTATAGAACAGAATTGTCTGAAGAAGATATAATATAAATTTGGTAATGGATCTAGCTATTTTAACAAGTTGGTTTGTGTGTGGAAGTTCTAAATTAAGCCAATATTTGAGTTTGGATTTTGTCATTACTATAATTACATGATATACCCCAGGCTTCACTGTTTTCTAAGTTGAGTATAGGTGGAAGCTGGATTGCCAAAGGTTTTACTCAGTGTTAGAGTTCCACTCTCAAATTTCTGTAGTCCTCCAAATCTGTGCCCTGTTTGCTGTCCCTATCCAGACTCTTGCTCTTTCTGCAGCATTAAACTTCTTTTGCTCCTTGCTGAATTTTTGTTAGCCTCTTAGTGGGGAGAGAAGTGTGCTGTGTTTTCTTAGTTAAACCTTAGTTTTGAATAGCCCTGTGTGCCTGACGCATAATGGATGTTAGCAGAGATAGAAACACAGAATTAGAACAACTGCCTACCCCAGTTTCTCATTATTCCTCTAAATTTGTTCCATTGTATTTCTTAGCATTTGTATATACATTTCTTTTTTCCTTTTCTTTTTTTTGAGGGGGTGGGGGGAGCCCTCATCCAGGGTATATGCAAGCTCCCAACCCAGAGATCTAATCCAAGCCTCAGCTGTGACCTATGTCATATCTGTGGCAAAACCAGATCCTTAACCCATTGCACTGGGCTGGGGTTCGAACCCATGCCTCCTCAGCGACCCAAGCCACAGCACTTGGACCCTTAACCCACTGTGCCACAGCTTAACTCCATATTTCTTGCTTTCTTAACTCATGTTAAATAATTTATTCCTTTGCTCAAAATGTGCCAGGGATTCCCCATCATGCTCAAAGTAAAGCTGAACATTTTTAGTAGCCTACAAACAATTTTATTTTCTGATATCCCATTAAATATCTGACTACTTCTTATATTATGTTCTGCCTTGACTCACTGACCACCTTACTATTCCTAGGGTCTGTTAGGCCCGTTCTACCAGAAGCTTCTTTACTGGCTGTGTTCTTTGCCTGGAATGATCTTCCTTAAGACATCTTCACGTCCTTAAATCCTTTGAATTTGGGGTCGAATATCACCTTTCTAATGAGGCCTATTCTTACTTCAGTTAGATTGAAATCTCTCCCCTTTATCTGACTTGACAATTTCCCATTGTCTTATTTTACCTTATTTCCATTTTCCATAGTGTTTATTTCTTATAACACATGGGCAAGAATCCTTTACAAGTTCACTCACATTCCTCAAACACCTGTCATAATGTCTGATATAAATCATGCACTCTCTAAGTAGGTATTGAATGAATGATTGCATTAATAAATAAAAAGATAAATGGCATATAATTACAATAATGGAGAAGGTGAGAATAAATGGAACCCTGCTACACTATTGGTGGGAGCATATACTCATGCATCCAGTAAGGATAACAGTATGGAAGTCCCTTAAAAAAAGTAAAAATAGAGTTAGCATATGATCCTGCAATTGCAATTCTAGGACATATGCAGAGAAAACTCTAATTTGAAAAGATACATGCACCCCAATGGTCATAATAGAACTATTTATTATAGCCAAGACATTGAAGCATCCTAAATGTCCATCAACAGATGAACGGATAAAGAAGATGTGGTGTATATATACAATAGAATATTACTCAGCCATAGAAAATTATGAAATGATGCCATTTCAGCAGCATGGATAGACCTAAAGACTATCATATTAAGTGAAGTTGGACAAAGACAAATATCATATCACTTATATGTGTAATCCAAAAAAAGATACAAGTGAATTTATTTATAAAACATAAATAGACTCAAGGACATAGAAACAAATTTATGGTTACCAAAGGGGATTGCAGGAAAGGGAGGGGAAGTTAGGAGTTTGGGATTAACAAATACACACTACCATATATAAAATAGGTAAACAACAAAGACGTATTGCATAGCACAGGGGATTATATTCAATATTCAATATCTTATAATAACCTATAATAGAAAAGAATCTGAAAGGGAATATATTTATATATGTAACATATATAGTTTTATATGTAACTGAGCCAGTTTGCTATACACTTGAAACTAACACATTGTAAATTAACTATATTTCAATTTAAAAAATTATACAGAAAGATAAATGTCATAAAAACTAAAACTAAACAAATATATAAACAAAAATAAGAACCAGACCCAGAATATAAGCAGGGGCATTAAGTAGAATACTAAGAAATTTTCATTAAACTGAGAAAAATAAAACCATTCATTCTGAGAAAGCAGATATAATGCAAAGAAACAATACTCTGAATCAGATGATGAGCATTTAGATACAGTTTTATACTTATACTACCTTCTTGTGTGACCTTTATAATTTCCTATAAGTACCCAGAATCTCACATAATATCATGTTAATTACCTCTAAGTTCCTTCTGTTTTTAGGGCTACTATTTAGCCCTCTCCTAGGGAATTGCACCTTACAGGTAAATAGTTTTTCTTTATATCATATTGGTTCTACATGAGATTTTTCCTAGAAAATTTATCTGAGAGAACAGTATTTCAAATAGAGCGACTGCGTTTTTCCAGCACAATTCTACTTTCTTTCTTCTGCATATCTTCAAAAGATCTTTCTAACTCTACTGTTATGGAAAGAAAAATTAATAAAGGGGAAATAATTTGAATTCTTACTATATAATGAAGAATTAGATCAGCTTTAAAATGCTTCAGATACAGGCATTTCTATTAGACAAATCAATCACTTGCTTAAGCAAAATCTATCAATTTTTTGCTTTCAAATATGGCATGTTTTGATTCTCAGTTTGGTGGAAACACCCCAAGTGGCTCAGCCATTCTCAACTTAAAGATGTAGTTAAGCATTTTATGACTTTTTGCCTTTTGTGCCCTCTGAAAAATAAGCAAAAGTTTGACAAAGTAAAGAGGAGAATCAGAGGTTAAAACAATGTGCTTTGTTCTGTTTTTAAATGTTCTTAGATTAATCATTTATCATTTTGTTTTTATTTCAACAAATGTCTGTATGGCTTACCCTGAGAAATAGTTTATGCCAAAAATAGTTTATGTTCAAGAAGCACACAGTGGAGTTCCTGTCGTAATGCAGCGGAAACCAATCTGACTAAGAAACATGAGGTTGGGGTTTGATACCTGGCCTTACTCAGTGGTTTAAGGATCCGGGTTGCCATGAGCTGTGGTATAGGTCACAGATGCAGCTCGGATCTGGCACAGCTATGGCTGTGGCATAGGTCAGCAGCTGTAGCTCCGATTGGACCCCTAGCCTAAAAACTTCCATATGCTGCAGGTGCGGCCCTGAAAAGCTAAAATAAGTACACAGTATGTTAAAAGATTAAGGATTAATGAAGTCTGGCTGAGCAGGATATCTAATTCTGAATTTGATATTTAAAAGTTGTGCTACAATATACATATTGCATAATGTATATTTGCACTCTTTCAGGAATAAAATATATCATCCTATAAATAGACAATTTTCAGAGACCTTGCTTGTATATATACAAAAAGATAGGAAAGGAAAATGATTGCTTAGCTAAACATGTATTAGAAAATTTCAATGAGATATTAGTTCTAATCAATTATCAATCTCTAATTTAAAACTATATCTTGTGAAAAACTGTTGAGATGTGAAAAAAGAAGACCATAATTACAGTATTTAGTAAATAATAACAAATAATAATATTTCTTTTCCAGACATTATTTGACAAATCCATAGTTGCTACACTATTCTATCTAGTTGAATTAAAAACAAAGGAAATGGGTATTGAACTTCTCCATTGATACAGAAAGCTTCCACAGAGGAATTTCTTACTATTACAAAAGAACAAACTTTAACCCTTTCAATTCAAATGTATTCCTTAATATTCAAAACATATCCCAAACCAGAAGACAATTTATAAAATCTCGTTTATCACTAATACCTTAAAATTTTTGACTAATAATGACCAATAAAATCCCATGAAAATGAAAAATTAACTCCCCAATCATTTCAGGTCAATTCTTACTATTTTGTAATATTTCTAAAATGTATTTTTTTGCCCACCTTAGCAAGCTCATGAGTCTGAAGATAATTGAATCTGTAATAATTCAGGATCTGCAGTGCCTCAGGCTCATCATTTTAAGCATCAATTCTCATTGCATAGGGATAGAGATGAAATTATAGAGGGAGTAGAGGGTATTGGCCTTGGTCCCAACTGACCCAAAGATAGGGCCTAAAAAGTATTGATTTTCAAGTAAATCTCTAAGTACTTAAGTATTAATTTATTATTTACTACATATCACAAGCATTAAGAAAAAAGGAAAAAATAGTTGGCTTATTTGAAGATCTGATTAATCTTATATAAATCCCTATTTAATACATTTTCTCTTTTCTTTTAGATGCTCGGCATTGTATGTACATAATAGAGTATTTATTTTAAGTATTAAGAAATTCAGTGTTGTTTTTGCAAAGGAGCCACCAGTCTTGTCTTCATTGACTGAGAAGTCAAGAGGTTAAGTTATTATTAGTTAGGTCCCAAAGCTAAACTTACCACCAATTTGTAGATTAGTCACTGATAACACATTGATTTGTTAATTGTTTGTATGGAGTTTTTAGCTGACTACTTAAAAAATGTATTTTTAACAATTACAAGTTCAACATCATTTTTTAAATAAAATCACAAAGAAAACTTTCTTGGCACCAAGTAAATAATAATGGGGTATTAATATTTCTAATTTCAGGAAGATAGTGTAAGCAACCTCTCCCCCATCTCTTCCACTGAATTCAACTATAAATCCTGAACACATTCTTAGAGCAACTTTCTAAGAACTTTGAATATAGATGGTAAGTGGATTGAAGAATATACCAGAATCCAAAGTTCCACTAAACTGGTATAAATTTTACCACTTTCCCTCACAATTGCCTGCCTGAACTCAGAGGTAGATTGAAACATTTTTTGTATACCAGGTATGGACTGAAAGAGATCTTAAAGAAGCCCATTCCTTCTGGACCAAAGAGTATGAAAGGGAAATGCTATGGGTCAGATAAAGTGGTATAAGTACTATAAATACTATTTTTTTTATTGATTTCCTTTCACTCCCAAACAAGCGACCAGGCAATTCCACCACCATGGTGGTAGCTAACATAAGTGGGTGCTGACATCTAAAAATCTGAGGATTATAATTATCTATGAGTACCTCAGAAATCTGGCTAGAAGTCAGGAAATGAAGGTAAGAAGGCAGAAAGTAAATGTCAAGTAGATTTCAGAGAGTAGAGTTTGGGCCCATAGGGTTGTATGTGAATGCCTAGGTCACCTCCAAGGTCCCCTTCTATGAATCTGACCCTGAATAGGTCACCACAGAGTAGATCATTATGACAAAATTACAGCTTACTCGGTCCTCATCTTACCATAGCAAAGCACTGGAATGGCAGATGTTTTACCAATTTATTAAGACAAAAGTACATGCATGCACAGATTAAAAGAGAGGCCCAACCCCCTTCACAGTTGTTTTTATATCCCCATGATGTGTACCTGAGTGGAGACCCAATTTCTCCTGCCCCAGCCTCCTAAGCCATGCATAAGGGCTGAGAGTTTTTTGATCTCTCTATGGGGAATATTTGATCTTCTGACTGGTTTCCACAGGATACCTTATTTGCATGGGAAACAGGTTAAATTGAGGTGAGGTGAGGAATAGGCAACATTCTTTCCCTACCAGGCTATTCAAGGTAGGGAAGGGGCATTACAATGAGACATGGCCAGAGGCTTTTGGGTTTAATACCCTTAAAGGGGACTTGAAGCTTATAACAACTGTCCAAGTCTCAGACTGGTCACTAAGATGGTATGTCTACAAGTGTGTGTATATACACACACGTGGGGCATGCACACATACATATATAACACACACACACATATATATAGCACACATATATACTGAACAATTGTGAATAACACTGCCAAGGCTTTGAGAATTGAACTGACATTGGAACCACAGCAAAGGTGGATCAATATGTGAAAATAGAACTGAAATCTGTGAAAATGCAAAAATCTATTTCAGTGAACCTAACCAGGTGAATTGCCTGTTCCAATAAAACAAAACACAACATTCTCCTTAAGATTTAAATAACACAATCTTATTATATATATTCAAAATATCAAAATGCCTAGAACACAATTCAAATTATTTGGCATAAGAAGAAACCTGAAAAATCTAAATTCTCAAAGGAAAATATAAATACATATACCAAGCCTGAAATGTTAATTTTATTGGAATTATCAAAGAAATTAAACGTTTCAATAAGTAATAATAAATGGAAAAATAAAAACTTTTCTTTGAAATAAACAGAAAAATAAAAACCCTCAGCAAATAGAAAGGTAATAAAAAGAAAAATAAAAATATTATAACTGCAAAATAAAATAACAAAAATTTAAATGGGCTCAATAACAGAATGGGGAAGCCAGATGAAAGTATCTATGAACTTGAAAATAGAGAAATAAAGCTGTATAAGTCAATAGAGTCACAGAAGGTTATGATCAGAGGTTTCTCTGACAAGATCTTATTTGAAAACGGACCCAAAGGAAGTAAGAAAGTAAATGATTGCCTTTTGTTAATAGAAGACAAGTATTTCAGGATGAGGAAATGGAAAATACAAAGGCCCTGGGGTGAGGACTTGGTTGACATGTTTAAGGACCAGCAAGGCAGCCTTCATGGCTGGGACATGATGAGCCATGCTGTGAGTGAGAGGACGTTTACTGAAAGAGGGAGCAGAGGCAGGATGTAAGACAGACCACAAAGAGAACTGTAGGACAAGGTAAGTGTGTTAACTTTTATTATGAGAGCAAAGACTCTAAGAATGACCTGATTTACATTTAAATGAATAAAACACCTTCCTGTAGACCTCTGACTGAAATGAATTGGGGCTTAAATGGAAGCAGGAAACTAGTGAGAAACATATTGAAATGGTTCAAAGAAAACATAATGGTATCTGGGCTAGAAGTTAACATTAGATGTGATAAGATTGGCTCTAGGAAGAGAAGGACAATTTTTTTAGAACAAAATTATAAATTTCTATGCTCTTGGAAGATTTAATAAAGTGGAGTAAAGCAAAATAAACATAATTACATTGAAAATTAAAATTAATTTGTTGAACAGAATTATGGCTAAAACATAAAATAGGATTCCTTTAGAAAGCTGGATAATTTCCACACTCAAAAATCATCAAAACATAGCACTATCCGTTTTCTCTTTCTCTGTACATACATTCATACAAAGAGCCTTTGAACCGTTTAAGCTTCCACCTCTAAATCTCTTTCTCATCCTTTCTCACCTGAAAAATTAAAAAATAAAAATAACTCTTACAATGGTAGTAAGGAAATAAACTTGAAAATCTCTATTCAGTGTGTGTGTGTGTGTGTGTATACACACGTATAATATATATACATATATACATGTATATACATGGATGTGTGTGTGTGTGTGTGTATGAGTACACTATAAAGATGTTAAGGTTGTGTGTATTAAGTACACTGTAGAGGTGTTAGGGCTGCGTTGTCTTCCCAGTTCTTGTCAGTGCGCAGTAAGGAATTGAAGTGGCAGATGTGTCAGAAAGGTCAGACAGCATAATCCAGTTTACTCAAGTGAAAGTACACTCCCAGAGGGAGAGAGGGCCACCCTGCGAGTAGAGGCTGGCCCCACTTTACAAATGGGTTTCCCTTTATATCCCCCTGCAGTGGACCAGAGTTTATAAAGACATGATTTTTCCCCAGCTAGACCCATTGTGCTTCCATGAGAGCTGAGTTTTAATTGGTCTCAAGTGTATGCCTCATCTGCAACGGGCATATTCAAACTTCTGGTTGTTCCCAGGAAGGATACTTTATCTGCATGGGGAATGGGGAACTGTACAGAGTCTTGGGGAAGTCTCCCGGAAAGTCCCTTGGTGTTCTGTCTCTTAGTGTTTTTATTGTTTAATCGCAGGAATTCTATTTTTTTGGTGTTGATTGATGGCCTGTCCCAACTCATCTGGGTTGGGTTCCCTATTCTATACTACCCAACATTTTTAACAGAGATATTTATACATTATAGTCAATAGATATATATCTCAATACATAGATTAAGTATATAAAGAGTTAAATCATGTATGAATGTATTGTATATATATTATCACATTCAATTACATATGTAATTAAAGATTTGGAAAAATGATATTTGTTCAATGTTCTCTCTTTTCAGTCTTCTTTGCAGTCAAAGGAATCATGTTTTCCATGCTTATTTTCTATTGGATTGCTTTTTTTAAAGCTATCTTTATATAGACAGTGAAAGACAAACATCATGTGACATTACTTATATGTGGAATCTAAAAAAACAATACAAATGAACTTAGTTGCAAAACAGAAACACACTCACAGACTTTTAAAACAAATTTATGGTTACCAAAGTGGACAGGTGTGGGGTAGGGGATAGAATGGGGTTTAGGATTGGCATGTGCACACTGCTGATATATGGAATGACTGGCCATAGAGCATAGAGCACAGAGAACTCTATTCTGCGTAGAGCACGGAGAACTCTATCTATTCTGTGATAATCTATGTAGGAAAAGAATCTGAAAGAGAATGGATGCTTGTATATGTATAACTGAATCTCTTTGTTGTACAGCAGAAATCATCACAACCTTGTAAATCATCTACACTTCAGTAAAACTTAAAAATTAAAAAAACAAAACAAAACAAACAAGATTTCTACGTAGGTTCTTTTTCTCTACTTCTTTTTTAAACCTTCAACTTCTACCTGATGCTTGTCAATCTAAATCTCTAGTCTTGACCAGTCACTCTTTTTCCTAACTAGGATATCCATATAAATACCAGTCTCCTCAGTGTGTTCCATTGGTCTGATGGCTCATAATCTATTTCTCATGATTTCTGTGCAAATTACATTTTCCTTGCAATCTGAATTTGAAATAGTTTTGACCAATAAGAGGTTTTGGCAGGAGATTAGAAAATTAGGAAATTAATGCTTGAGCACCTCCCCCTCTTGCTTCAGGGTTATCTGTGGAACTGGCCCTCTTTCTCCCCTAACTGCATCAATCTCCAGGCAGGCCTATCTTTCATGGGTAAAAATGCAGCTAGTGATTCCCGCTCTTGGCTCTGATAACTCCCTGTTTTCCCTGTACTTCCAGTCACAGGGGCAGTAGAGGCTTCTTGTTATTACTAAATTCTGCATTGCCACACTGTCCCCTTCTTACTTTTCAGTTCTTCTAATGCCTTAGGAACCAGTTGCACTATCTATGTCACCTACTTTTCCCATTATTATAAATAATATCATGGCTATCATGACCCCCAACATAAAACACAGAGATCACTCTTTGCATGTCAGTTTTACTTCCACTGTGGGAGGAAAAAGTGAAGAAACAAGGTATACAGTGATTGTTCAGAAATCAAAGAATTTATAATCTAGTTCAGTTTACATAGATTATGTTTAATATTTCAAAATACCCTGAAATATGGCTAGCAAATTCTCATTTTATGATGTCTACATAAGCTCCAAGATGCCAAAAAACCATTCAAAGATCAGACAAGAAGTAGGTGGTACATTATAAAATAATGTATTTATAGGTCATTTCATTTTATTTACACCAATCAAATGAATAAAACCATTTAATGAATAATATTTTCTATAATCCATATTCTTTCATAAAGACATTTGATATCCAGAGATAGCACGTATAATCAAAATGACTCATTTAATTAGCATTGTAGAAATTTTTCAGGCTATTTAACTATTTGACTATATATATATATATATATATATACACACACATACATACATATACACACACACACACATATACATATATAGAGTGTGTAAAAATTATGTGTGTATATACATATGTATATATATTGTATATACATATATAAAAATATATATTGAGTAAAAATTAGCAATAATCTCTAGTACTTTGATATCTTCTCCACTCCCCACCAAAAGAAGCACAAAGAGTAAAGCCAACTCCAAAAGTAGGTTTAAAATTCATTGTTAGATATTCAAAAAATAAAAATATACTCTGATTTTTTTCCCAAAATATCTGCAGGAACTCACTTCTTCCACTAAATACCAACAGACTTTTTTGACAGAAAGGATCTACATTTATATACAGTTACACATACTGCAAAATTTAACTGGTGCTTATACTGCATAATATCTATGTTTATTTAAACATAGTTCATTATGTTTAGTTTAAATAAACTAAGAGATTTATGAGAATTTGATATAAGCACACACACACACTCACACACACAACTTTAAACATGAAGATGTGTGGAACATTCAACTTACACATGGTAAAAGATGTTAGCCTGTTCTATACCTAAAAGAACTATGTCCTTACTTCCAGCATTTTATTAAAATTTCCTTAGCCAGGAGTTCCTATCATGACTCAATAATAATGAACCTGACTAGTAGCCATGAGAACGCGGGTTTGATCCCAGGCCTTGCTCAGTGGGTTAAGTATCCAACATTGCCCATTACCTTGAGCTGTGGTGTAGGTCACAGATGTGGCTCAGATCTGGCATTGTTGTGGCTATGGTGACAGCCAGCAGCTACAGCTCTGATTCAGCCCCTAGCCTGGGAACATCCATATGCTGCGGGTGTGACCCTAAAAAGCCAAAAAAAAAAAAAATTCTCAGCCATGCTCCCAATGTTTTTTGAAAGAACCAGAATTAGAAGCCAAATCTAACGTTCATTTCATCACTGACCAAGTCAGCTATGGGGAGCAGAAAGGACAGTGTATTTGAAGTTATACAATTCAAGTTTGTGATTTCCTTTCACAACTTACTAAATGAGCCAAAGATAGACATAATATGTCCTGATTACTTCACAAAGTCAGTATTTTGAAGATCAAATAAGGAAATGTCTTTAAAAGCATTTTAAAAGCAGCCTTGTACCATCATTTTAATTAGGTTGGAAAGATGATACCATCAAAATTCAGATCATTTAATGATCAAGAGTTTATATTTAATACGATAAACTCACATTTCCTCTTCTGAATGCAATAGAAAGTACCAAAATTAAATAAGATTTAGTCAAATTTGTTTTAAATTTAAGTGTTTTGTTTGTTTTTGAGACTCATTTGTAACTGGATTAACTGTATATTTGTACAAGTTCTTTACAATTTGGAGACATAAAACTATAAAATATTTGTATTAGATTAAAATGCAAGGAGTTTAAAATGTTTTATTTACTTTCCAAAAATTATAAAAAACACAACTTTCTGGTTATAGCTATTTGAATTATCAAAATTTCTCTGTTGAAATTTTTCAATATATATTATTTTTAGTCACCTAATGACCAATTTGAGTTGAATTCATGATATGTCCTGTCAATTGTGTCAAACTCAGTCCTCACAAGATCCAGAAAGTACACTTTAACTGTAAAGTAGTTGATTCTGAAGTTTCACATAGATATGGCCTTGGAATATTAACTCTCTCATCTACTGGAACCATTTTAGATATACCAATGGGACAGCATCATTTCATGATTCATTCAACTCTCAGTTACCCTTGGAAATGGGAAACGGCAGCATCTGCATGAATGAAATTCTCAAATAACCCCTGATCTTACTGCAGTCATTAATGTTCACATCCTTGTCTAATATCTGGCCAAAGGTTCCAGGAGATACGCAAATGGCAGATTTTAAGTTCACCCCACACTTGTTTTCTTTCCTACTAGCCTTGAGATGAGATGGTAATGAGCAGAGATAGATGAGAAAAATTTAGGAAGCCAATAGGAAGAGAAGACCAAGAAAGACAGTCAACTCAATTGTGTATAGAGAGTTTCATTTCACATCAATGAATGTTTCATTTTCAGATCAATTGTGGACTATTTTATTTTATTCAAATATGATTTCAAAAACATTTGTAGTAAACACTGTATATATCCTAGCCATACCAAAGAATAATTTAGAAAATGCCGAAAGCAACACTATATAGTGAAAACATTACTGAACCTTAGACCAAATTAAAATACTTTAGTCATTTCATTTAAAAGCAGTGATAAATTTCCTGATGAGTTGATGAAAGTGATTTTGTCTAAGTTATTTCTGATTTTGCCCTGACCCAAATTCTGTTTTAACTTACTTAAAAAGTACTTTGTTGGGCATTCTAGAAAATTTAGTATTTTTAAGTTATGGTTCCTAATCTCAAGAAACTAGAAAATAAGTTGAAATATATGTATTCATGAGGAAGATGGTGAGAAGTGATCTCTAATCAAAAAGAATGAACAAAGAGAAAGTAGCATTTATACATATTTACACCTGGAAAACCTTGATAAAAATTCATACTTTATCAAGTGTAAACATGATTTTTATAGTTGGATATAAAGGGCTTCAGAGTAAGAATGAGCAAAGAGAGGCAATTATGAAAGGACATGGTATATACTTAGGTGATAAATAGCAGTCAGATTCCACTATCTGATTTTTCATCTTAAAACCTGGAGGATAATCTAGACCAGGGATTTTAAAATGTATTTCATGGTCTACAGTGTAGGCTTGTAAGCCTCATGATGATTTAAAAACGGGAGTCTCTATCACTGTGTTTACTCACTTACTAGAATCCGCTGCTTTTCTGCCTTATATAGAGATAAACTATTCTCTTTTATTTCCATAGCCCATTTTGCTATTTATCAACAATCTTTACTATTTGCATTATTAGTTTCCTCTAACTGTTTTAGCAAAGTATCACAAACTGATTATCTTCACACAACAGAAATTCACTCTCCCACAGTTCTGGAGGCCAGAAGTCTGAAATCATGATGACAGCAGAACCATGCTCTTTCTGCAGGGTCTTATTTTTCTAGCTTCTTGAAGTTTCCAGCAATCATGGGCATTCTTGGCTTGTAAATGAATCACTCCAGTTTTTGTCTCCACCTTCACATGGCCTTCTCCTCCATCCATTGTCTGTAGAAATTTTCCTCTTAAAGGACAGCAGATGTTGGATTAGCACTCATTTTATCTTAACTTGATTACATTTGAAAAAATCCTATTTCCAAATAATGTCACATTCACAACTTCTGGATGGACATGAGTATTTGAGGGGATGCCTTTCAACACAGTACAATGTCTCAGTTCTATTATCATGAAACTATGATGCTCTCTTATGTTAAAAATTGTACTCTTGACCCCATTTGCTCCACCAGCCACTATTCATTTATCTTTTGTTTTTAAAAAACCTCTTTAGATGCATTCTCTATATTTGCAGTCTCCAACTGGTCTCTCCCTATTGTCTTATATTTATCTCTTATATTCACTCTAAATTATACCCACTCTAACTGCTCCTTGAATAAGCAGCATGGTGCTAGTTTCAATGGTCAATATTCTGTCTTTGTTTACATGGCCTTTGGTGGTATTTGATCTTGGTACACTTTCTTTACTTGGTTTCCAGGACATTAT
>PVHT020000079.1:6869444-6981478 GCA_004024745.2 Catagonus wagneri
CTCCACTGACAGCCTTCTGCGTCTCATTGTAGAACAAATCCATCCTGCCGGTTGTTCATGTCACAGACTTAAAGTTAGGTAAGATCCTTTTCTTTCTCTATTTTCCTACATTCATTCCATCAGAAAATAAAAATTAGTATGGAATATGACCACTTTTCACCTGATCTGAGCCACCATCATCTTCTGCCTGTATCACTTCTGTTACCCCTTAGCTGGTCTACCCGATCACTTATCAACACAGCAGTGGGACTGATACTTTAAACCACAATTAGATTATATCATACTATTCTAAAACCTACCATGATTCCATATCTACTAACTGAACACCAAAGTCATGTACTGACCTCAAGGCCTGTGAGATCCTGATTCTCATTTTCTATCTGATCTCATTTCCTGATCCCTCTTCCTCACACTCACTCAGCCACAAACAGATATGTTGGATTTCCTGCTGATTCTCAAAGATGTCAAGCCTGCTCCCATTGTAGGGTATCTGTGTTCTGCCCAGTCTTCCCTTCCCCAAAATGTCTGAATTGGCACCTCTAATAATCATCAAATCTTTGCACAAATGTTACTTTCTTGGAGTTTCCAAGGGGCGCAGCAGAAATGAATCCGACTAGGAACCATGAGGTTGCGGGTTTGATCCCAGGCCTTGTTCAGTGGGTTAAGGATCTGGCGTTGCTGTGAGCTGTAGTGTAGCTCGCAGATGTGGCTTGGATCTGGCGTTGCTGTGGCTCTGGCATAGGCCGGCATCAACAGCTCCGATTAGACCCCTAGCCTGGGAAACTCTATGTGCTGTGGGTGCAGCCCTAAAAAGACAAAATAGCAATAATAATAATAAAATGTTACTTTCTTAGTGAATCAGTCCTAAACTAATTTTCCTATTGCTCATCCCACCACATGCATTGCGTCATCTCAATGCTCAATTGACTCCTCCATTTTACTTTTTCCTATATATGGCACACATATAAATATATATATGTATGTACATAGTCATATCTATATTTATCACCTTTGGAAATACTACATATTTATTTCCTTAATATGTTTGTCATCTGTGTGCAGAAAGTTTGTTTTTACTATTCATTAATGCATTACAAATACCTGAACAAGTGACTGGTACACATTTACTGTATAAATAAATAAACTAGTTTCAATGGGGAAATGGGATACAATTCCTATTTCTGTCATATGCTGTGAGCTCTAGTTTGTCTTGTCTTGCAGGGTGATTTCCAGAAGTCAAATCTCTGATATGTAATATTTATTATGAACATAAATTGTGCCAAGTCTCATGCTAAGCCATTTATTTGCATAATATATTAGTATCACACAAAACTTCCTCTTTCGAAAAAAGTGATTTAATAGTTCTAGCTTGCAGTCAGAGAAAGTAATAAAAGGATAAATAACCCAAGATAACGCCCGGCAAGAGAAAGAGTTATTTGCTTTTAAAGAATATTATCCTCCCTCCTTATATACTGCTCTGAATGTAGGCTTCTGTGTGACCAAAACAATGAATGCACATGGAAACCAGCTTTTAAAGAAAATATATGCATTGATTAATAAGAAGTGGGAAGAGAAGTTCCCTTGTGGCACAGTAGGTTAAAGATCCATTGTGCAACTGTGGCACGGGTTCAATCCCTGGCTCATTAACTTCCACATGCCCAGGTGTGGCCAAAAAAAAAAAAAAAAAAAATAGTGCAGAGTTATTATTATGCATATTTTCTCTATTTTTTTGTACTTATTTTTGGTTTGTTTATTAGGAGATACTGTGTAAAAGATGTTCATAAATAATCATAGACTTACCTTGAAATATGACAAGACTTGAAAATTTCTATGAAATCTATTATATACTTAAATATAGTCAAATAATTTTCATAAGAAACAATTAAAATATGCTCACATAAGATACAAAATAATCTTCTATATCAAAATGTTGATTTTTAAAGTATATTCTAAATAACAGTTTGCAAATCTTTCATTTAACCATAGAGTTAATACAATACTTTGCAGAGATGGTAAAGCCAATCCTTTTGCAGCATGAGCTACTTAAATTATTACAGAATGAGAATTTTAAAGCTGGCAGAGACATCTTAATCAGGAGTTTATTTCAATATGAATAGACTATTTTCAAAGTTATTTCCTGTAAATGCAAACAATCTTATTTTCTACTTATTCAGAAGCTCAAAGAAATTAGGCACCTGTGTCTTTTCCCATTCCACAAGGACATAGAAAGCTACCCTTGTGTTACCTTCTGTTCTGAGCTAATTTTTAACCTTTAAATCTCAAATTTATGTTTTACTCTTGAGTTTGTGACATTAAATAAACTACATGATGGATCAGTTAGTTTCCAAATGATTACAATAAAAAGATTGGAAAATAGGAATCACTGGATAAACTTTATTTCTAATGCAGCTGTATAAATGAAAGGCTAAATGGGCATTTCTAGTCCTACACAGTTATAACAAGGCATTTCCAAAGATATTTTAAAAACTCATATTAAGTTGAATTTTATGTTATTTACATACTAAAATATTATTACACATTTAATCTACTAGCTCCTTTGGTTTTTGTGTTTCTAGAAAGAGCTTGACTGCTAGTAAAGATATTCTACCTCTCATTCTGCCATTTTTGATGGCTTTCAACCTTGGGAGAAATACCTTTCTGAATCTGTGTCCCTGGGGATTAAATGAATCTCTTAATTTAGGAATTGACAAGCTATGGCTCATTGCCTGTTTTTGTAAATGAAGTTTTATTAGAACACAGCTGCATCCTTGTACTTACATATTATCTAAAAGCTGCTTTCATGCTACATTTCAGACTTAAATAGTTATTGCAGGACCACCTGGCTTAACAAGCTTGAAATAGACACTATCTGACCCTTTATAACAGCCATTTGAAAACCTCTAGTCTAGATGATTTTTATTGTTGCTCTAAATTTTAGATTTGTACAATTCTATTGTCCTTTTTGTTTGATCAGTATTGCAAAAAATTACTTACTACACATTATGAACATGAATTATTAGCTGGTGTTTCAAAAGATAAAATGAACCACTACCATCCTCAACAATATCTTAAATGTTTTACAGTCTTACTTGATGAATACAAGATGCATACCGATATGTAACCGGGAATATTAAGTAGCATCTGCTAAGAACGCATTGCAAAGGCGTGGGCATTAAGGAAATTCCTCATTGAAGTAATCACTGAGAGGCTGTAGGGGATAGCTATTAAGCAAAGTGGATCCTGAACTGAGTTGACATAAAAAGAAAATGGATATATTGGCTATTTATGTTTAAATAGGCACTTAGATATAGTATCTTCTTTAATCACCTAATCCTGTATGGTAGTTATTTATATCCTCACTTTACACATAATTGACTTGTGTTCACATAGCTACTATGTGTTGGAGTTTGGGTTTCTCACAGATCTACCTATAACATTCATATATACCCACACATGCACACACATGTATATGAGACTCTGTACCCAAACACTCCCAAATCCTAATACTCTCTTCTTGGTTCCATGATAATATCCCACTATCACATTCTTAGAGTTAGCCAACCTAGGATCAATAGACAGATTTAATGTCTATTGTAATTATAGAGATACATGGTTAGAAGGTCCTGAACTAAGAACACGTGAGCATAATGTGTCTGTATATGTGCATGTTTTCATATGTGTGTATGTAAAATTATATATCACATAAATTTATACATATATACTTGCATTCATATTCTTTGCCCTATTGTTATTAGTAAGACATGTCTGAGTATTATTTAACAAGGCTATATTTTATGTAGAGAAAGAAATGGAATATCTTCAAAGTAGTCAAAGAATATAATACACCAAATGAATTCAAAAATGAGAAAATTTCTGTAGAAGAGATGCAATTTCCTTCCTTTTTTTAAACTTTTCTTTTTAATTCTAAGACAGGTATATAAAAATCAGCATTACTAATTTCTTGTTAAATGATTTCTATCCAAACTGTTCTATATTTTTCTCAAGGTAAATTCAGTAACTGGAGCCAAGATGATTCTAAAGCTAGTAATTATTTCATATTTAAGCATGCCATCAAATATAATTTCTAGTGTTGTTATGTGTATTCGTTATTCCCAATGACAGAAGAAAATGCAGAGGGACGAGGATGATAATCCCCATTAGCACAATGAAGAAACACACAGGTGGAAAGTCTTCTTCACAAAGGCATTATGAGAACTAACTTACATTGTAAATAGAAAAATTTTGCAAATGTAACATACAAAACCATCAACATCATCTCTTGAGTGCAAAAAAATAAAGGAATATTGCTTCCAAGAATCTGAAATTGCTGTAAAGAGAGTAAACAGAGAGAAAGTGACATAGAGAATGGGAAGCTTCTAATGCTTATTCAAAATCTCCAACTGACTGGCCTAAATATTTTCTATATGGTTTGGAAAACTTTTGCTTAAAATCCAGCCTTCAATTTTTGTTACCATAAAGAAATAAACATGATAGCTCTTACCCAACTACTTCAAAGAATTTAACTTAACGGTCTACAGTGATTGATGTACATAGAATCTTTGAATAATGAAAATGCTTTAAAGATGTAATACAGCTCAGTAACTGAAACTTACATCTAAATGGGCTTGATTCTCAGAAGAAATTACCTTAACCATCTAGTATGATCTTCAATGCGTGTTTTCTTTCCTTCTTTCTTTCTTTCTTTCTTTCTTTCTTTCTTTCTTTCTTTCTTTCTTTCTTTCTTTCTTTTTTGCTTTTTAGTGATATACCCAAGGCACGTGGAAGTTCCCAGGCTAGGGGTCAAATTGGAGCTGTAACTTCTAGCCACAGCCACAGCCACAGCAATGCCAGATCGGTCTTGTCTGTGACCTACACCACAGCTCATGGCAATGCCAGATCCTTAACCCACTGACCTAGGCCAGGGATTGAATTCACAATCTCATGGATGCTAGTCAGGTTCATTTCTGCTGAGCCATGACAGGAACTCCAATGTAGTATTATCTTTATTGTCCAAATAATCTTTAATTCATCCTGAGAATATAATATGTCACTATTTGAAAATGTTATATATTTCCTCATTTAATCCTGTCATATAATTAATGTAATTACTATTGCCATATAATGAACACTCCACTTGCCAACCTTCCTGAATTATTGAAATATATCACCTCAATCAATAATTACCACAACCTGTTGAAGTGTTATAATTACCATTTGTTTTATTTTTTTTAAACCAGTGTGGAAAATAATTATTTTTCACAGTTTGGGAGAAGATTTTGACTTATGGTAAAAGAGGAGTAAACTTCTGCAGGTTATAAACTCTAAAAAATTACAAATAGTTATAAACTCTAATAAATATGTGTAGAAAATTATCTGAAAGCCTGAAAGTATGACCTAAAACCAACAGAACCTGGAGAAGTATCAACAGTGGGGAGAAGGGAATGGCTCTGAATTTCCCATTTTAATCAGTTTTTGCCTAACAAAAGTCTCCACCCAGCACTCTTGACAGACAGCTACAACTTGGGCAGAAGTGGCCATCTTGATAGCTTTAGGAATTAGGGGGTAGATATATGGGGCACCATAGCAGCTAGAATGTGAACAGTCAAACTGTACAAAGGAGAAAAGCCACAGAGGTGACCTCAAATTTTGCATGTTACCTTTTCCAAACTCTCTAGCTGATCTCTGTTCTATGAGGGCATGGAACAGACTCCAATTAGGCTAGCTAAAGAATTAAATACTGAGGTCAGGGTTGCAGACTACATGCAAGATAGCATTTGAAATTTGGGATGGAAATGCTATAAAATTTGGCTGTGATGATTGTTGTACACCTATAAATGTAATAAAATTCATTAAATAATTAAAAAAATGAAATTTGAGTTCAGATGATGTAGTGGTCTGCTAAAGCAAATAAGGAAAATCTTAATACTCTTTAGAGAAATATAAAAGGACCTAGAATCTATACAATGTACATTTAGTTTACAGGATATATTATAAAGTCTCTAGCAGACATACATATTAAAAAGAGAAAAACATGGAAGTTCCCATGTGGTGCAGTGGTACAGTGGGTTAAGCATACTGCATGGCTGCAGCTGTGGCACAGGTCACAACTGTTGCACAGCACAGATTGCAACTGAGGTGGGCGTTTGATCTCTGGCCCTGGAACTTCCACATGCTGTGGGTGTGACCAAAAAAAAAGAAAATAAATAACATCACACGATCCATACTCAACATAAAAGGAAATTAATGAACAAGTCTAAAAGAACCCTGATATTGGAATAGACAAATTAATATCTTTGAAGAAATAAAATCTATGTAAAAAAGCCCCATTTCTCTTTCATAGGAAAAGCACCAATCAAAATTTTGGAATGGAAATAAATTATATGAAATTTACTTTTTTACTGTATAGTCTAGGGAGTTTTCCATGTTCATATAATTATTAATGTCCATAGCTAATATACAAACTAAGTTTGTCTGATTCCAGAATCAATACCCTAATTACAACTTTCATGCTATTTCCAAATAAAGTATATGCAATTATACCCTATTATTCACATATGGAAACTGACCCTTGATAAATAAAACAATATGCTAGATGATAAGGATAAGTAATAAATAAGATAGAACTGCTCAATGGAGCTTACAGTCTAGTTAGTGAAATAGATGCCATATAGATACCTTCCATGATCACTTCATAACAATAATGGTAACAGCAATTATAATGTATATCATAGGAAATGTAATTAAAAAACAGTGTCACCTAAATTTGAGAGGACTGAAAAGCTGTATAAATGACACTTCTCTATATTTAGTTAAAAACTATGTCTCTAAAGTATGATTCATCTTTAAAAATTCAGGTGTAAGTTCATTGTGTCTGCTCAGTGGATATTTAAGGAAAAGACTTAGTGTATTCAGTAGTACCCTGACAGATTAACTACATGTAAAACACAACAATCTAAAGAAGCAAGCTATCTGTAGAAAACAGAAAACCATAAAAGAGATTGTGATGACACCAAAGTATCATAATTAAAAATGTAATAGTTTGGGAGTTCCCGTCGTGGCACAGCAGAAATGAATCTGACTAGGAAACATGAGGTTGCGGGTTTGATCCCTGGCCTCACTCAGTGGGTAAAGAATCCAGTGTTGCTGTGAGCTGTGGTGTAGGTTGCAGACAGAGCTCAGAGCTTGCATTGCTATGGCTGTGGCTGGCAACTATAGCTCTGATTGGACCCCTAGCCTGGGAACTTTCATATGCTGCTAATGCGGCCCTAAAAAGAAAAAAAAAGGTAATACTTTGGATCATAACATTTCTAAGGCAAATATTGGTCAAGTAGCGAGATCTACTGTACTGATGGCCTATCTCCTCTCCAGTGTATTCCTCACTGTACAAAGCAGTTATAGACTATTGAATTATTTGCTAAAAAACAAACATGAAAATTATACTGAAAAGTTAAATATGGTTTTACACCTCTTTAATCCAACCACCCTCTGTAACATTTAGATTGACTCCCGGATGTGATATGGTCACTGAAGATAATTGAATCCATTGATCTGGAGCACTTCTGTCCAGGCAACGTTTTATTATTCACACTAATTTATTGTAATTAACATAAGAATATAGTTGGCTTTTATTTTCTTTTTTCAATGTCCTATGGTACAAGAATTTTTCCATAAAGTTACAGTGAGATTCAAATAAAGATGTCATTGTCATTTGAAACACCCCTTATTATAAGAATATGAAGCAGCACTGAAAATTTTTAGAGGATCTCAATCCACAAAACACAATCACCTCACACACACCTCAGTTTATTCATTTTTCCTGTTTTCATTTGCTACATTTCCCAATTTGCCAAGGTTTTTACTAAGTGTGGAAGTGACCAGGAATTTCTGTCTTCCAGCAAAATAAACATGTCTGTTCTCTGTCAATAAATATTCTGTCATCAGTTATTTAAGCTACATCTTTTTTTATTTTTGTCTTCCAAGAAATAAAAAAAAGGCCTTCTGCCCAAACTATTCTCTATTAGAGCTCCCCACATTAAATCAAAAGAGAAGTGGGAACAGAAAACCTTAAATCTTTGCAACTGTCATTGACATCTAATTCTGCTTTTATCCTGTTCTTGCATTTCTTCTGGGAGGTGTTACTTGCCTTCCTTTACATTGCATATATGGATTAAAGCCTTTTAAAACTTACATAATCTTCTGCATCCAAGTTTTTTTCAAAAAATTTTAGAACCTTACCATAAATGGTAAATACTTATGGAAAATTCCTTTGAATTTGACCTTCTAGAAACTCACAGTTGCTTATGATTGAAGAAAAAATAATGCTGACTTGACTAACAATTTTTTTTTAATTTGTGTATTTAACAAATACTTAGGACTACTATGTTCTAGGCCCTGTTTTAGGGTGATTTATGAATAGTACATCAATGAATCATATTGTTGCAATTAACTGATGTCAATTCTGAGTTATTGTAAGTGCCTTCATGTTATCTGTAATAATAGATTTTTATATAAATAGATTTGATACAATTAAATGCAACTTAAAACTTTTGAATTTATTTTTCTTCCTGTAGACAATGTGATTTTTCTCAATCATTATTTAGTGGGCTGGGAGCAAAAGAGATGGGAGCATTTAGTTGTCAGTTGTACTTAGGTGTCAGTTATTTCAAAGGGTTGAATCTTGACTTGTATTGATGACAGTAATGCAAGATCTCTGGGTAATGCCAAAATAGAACAAAAGTGCCATTGCCAGTTTCATATTTCCTAATTCAAAAACAAATGTGGTGAAAGTCTTGGACACCAGAAAAAAAAAAAATCTGTCAACTCCCTCACCAGCAGCTGTCACCTATAGTTAATCTTTTTATTTCTATTTGTGTATTCCCCCTCACACCACCCTGTCTCCCACACACTATGTCACCATCTGCCACCACATTTTCCTGCATCCAACTGACCTCTCTAAACATGGTTCTGCCATCATTTTCAGTAAGTCAGGCATCACTAAGTCAGTGTTGGAAATGTCCTTTGAAAATAAAATTAAACATTTCATAACTGAGGTAACAACATTTGTCCACTTATTCTATACACCTAAATAATTTTTGTTGTTGTTGTTGGAGGTACTATTGTTACAGAATTCACTGAATCTTTTATCAACTAGGAAAAAATATATCTAATTTTGAGTGAGGTATATAGAAAGGAGTAATGGTAATATGGACTTTTCGTTGTTTTTCTCCACAGAGGTACCGTGCCTAAAGTTAATGATAGAGAATTTAAAAGAATCTGTCAAATTATAGATTAATAGTCAACAATGTAGTCAGTGTGGTGAAGTGTGTGAACATCTGTGTAAATTTGGTTCACCTCTCCTTCCATGAAAGTTACTGACTTGCTGTTAGATGATGTCCTATGACCACTATGACCAATTCATTGTAAGAACACAGGTATTAGTCTAGTCTGAAGCATTTGTCTTTTTGAGTAGCCAGGATCTCAAGATTAATTTAGTTACCATAAAATAACCTAGCCTATTTTGACTAATACTAAAGGGCACAAGTAACTAAGGAGTTAATTTGGCTCCCTTCACCCTGCCCCCCCAACCCTGCCTCCCACCCATAATGAGACTTTTAATGACTGACTATTGCTTTTCAAGTATTCTGGATATCCAGTTGTGTCTCATTACTAAAAAAGCCCTAAGCCATACCATTATGTCAAGTATGCAGTGGATTTGGCAGCCTTCACAGTTGGATTAGGAAAAGGGACATATTATAGAGAGTTTTTTGTAGGTTTTCTCTAGCCCTTTGCCATCAGCCAGAGACTCACAATCATAACTGAAGAAGTTTCTCTGGAGAAAGTGCTGGAAACTGCTGCCAGGACCAGCACTGTCTGATGTGACAAAAGAGGCAGAAGAAACAGAGGACCAATGTCAAAACCTCAGGACACACGTTTCTTCCACATTAAAATCAGAGAATAAAATATAAGCATAGATTGGAGAGAACACTAGTAGAAAGACAACTGTTTTCTGAAGACCATGCTGAATGTTCCTCTTTCCTTAAAAAGGAAGTAAATAAAGTGAATTTGGATAGATTCCCAGATTGCACATCTGCCTTTCTAAATTACACCTGAGAAGTAGCAACAAAACAGATGGAAGTGAGGAGGATTAGGAAATGGTTTTCTTTTGACTTTATGTGCCTATAATCACAATGGCTTACACCCTTCACAACAAAGGGTCTTCAGGCTGGCAGACAGTCTTGTAAATATAGACTGTAACACCTGTGTATCTAACAAGTGGATACAGGTGCAATAGCTGGTTCCCTAGATAAACAAGATAAACTTTTTGAGTAGATATGAGCACATCACTCTCACTCTTATTGCCTTCCTCTGTAAGCAGGTCACTAACTATAATGTAGAAAAATAATTTTGGTGTTGTTAAAGTTGACTGCTCTTTGTTACATTGAAGAGGGTGGTGAGTGTGTCATATTCCATTCTATGTCTTTTCTTGATCTACACGCTCCTCAACCATCTCAGACTTCTTTCTTCATTATAAGATTTCACTGAATGGGATGGAAATATCTCAGGCATGTTTGACGGTCAAGGGGTATTTCCTTCCTCTTAAAAAATTAATAACATTTAATGGATTTGGTGAGTTGAGTAGATAACACTTTTTAAATAATCTTACTATTGTGGAACTTTCGTAAATGAGACAAATAATTAACATAATATGTCTTCTAAACAGGGCAGCTAGAATTGTGAAAGAGTTCACATTTAAGTGGAAAAGAACATGAAGAAATACATAATGACAAACAGTTTTGTGGGAGTTTGGGGGAGAGTTTCAGTGTTTGCAGTAATTATTAATGTTTAAGAAATAGATTTCTACCAAAACAAGAGAGACTAAATATCTAGGTGCATTAGTGGAATTTTTAATAAAGTATGAAATGTCTTATTACTGCAATGGATCAATAGTTTAAAACTGATCTAGACAGGGATTAAAAGGAGGTAAGGCTGACAGTGAATTACCTGACAATGTGATAAGATCTGTCAGCTTTGAGTCTGCTACTTGATAATTGTTTCACTTAATCACATACTATGGTATTGGTTAGCATTAATGGACGTTATGCATCCACGTTAATAGCTGAGGTTCTTTTTTCTCCCTCTGTAGGGTTGATAGTAATTTTTGTAAAATATGCTGGAAATGTAAAGTGTAATGGGATCTGATATGAACAAATACTGTTCTGATTAATTGTGACCATGAAATCTACCTTAAAAATAGGGAATAGTATTTTATAATTCTCTATAAATTACGAATTCTGCAATGATAGTCTGTGATGATCATTTTAAGTTTGATCTAACACATCTCTAAGTCATAAGATTTTACTTATCTCGAACAAAATTTAAAAAAAGGAGGCATTTTATATTTTTGCATCATAATGTTCTTTCTAACACAATGTAAAATACAATTCTCAAGTAAATGATTAAATTTAGACTAGGGACTTAGGTCTTTTGATCAGCATGCTCAGAGATAACTGATTTGACTGAATTTATGACACAGCAAAGCTTGATTCATCATCATTTAGAAAGAATCTTTATGAATCAGTCAGGCCAAAGAAGCTTTTATTGCAATTTACCACAGCTCATTTAAATGTCAAGGCTGTGAGGAGAAGACATGGAAGTACCAATCTTATCATTCTCTCTTATTATATATTTGTTAAATCTGATTGAATTAAATAAAGGCACAGCAAATCATATAAACAAGTTTCTTTGAAATACCAGTGCACAAAATCATGTTTATATACAGCAGTGTATGTTCAGTGTTCATCTTAGTGGGACTCACTAAAAGAAGCTGAATCTCTCATACACACACAGACACAGACACACACACACAAAATCTGAAATAACTAACTCTTCTTATTTGTGACCATCTTTATTTACCACTAAAAATTCTACATTTCAGGAAATCCCTTATTCCTAGGCAAATTGAGAGGGTTAGTTACCATAACACACACACATACACACACACACACACGCACCAACACACATACACACATACTGTCTCATCTCACTTTGACTATATAGCCACAGTCTTTAAAAGAGGCCTGCATACTTTTGGCCAAGATAGAAAGAAAGAAAATAAAAAACAATCAAAAGTCAGGAAAATATATTTTATTACAGTTTCTAATTTGAGACAATGAATGGCACTGATCATTGACCCTTGTAACACAGGAAACAAATAAGTTGGACCCAAAGATAACTCAAGTTTATTTCCTTGAGGGAGTTTCTAGGCTGTACAGAATGGAGTGGAAACATAGCAGCGATTCCTTTAAAAAAAATTAGAATTTCCAAGCTTGAGGTTTCTCAGCTGCACAAATTCCTGCTGAGTGCCCCTCCATATTGCACATCCAGGATTTAAATGGCAAAAGGAACTGAAGCACATCCTGCACGCCATGTCATGAGTAATAATATTCTTTAGCTCTGACCCAGGGGTATCTTGCCTCTGCCAGCATGTATAAGACTGTGACTAACTTGTTAGTTCACAGATAGGGTAAAATCCTAGGTCCTTCACATTTTTGACATAAATGCAGACAGAAAACTGAATTTTAAAAAAGGACAGAGCATCAGATTCTTTATTTATTTACTTATTTATTTATTTTTAGTTTTTTGCCTTTTGTCATTTTAGGGCTGCACCTGCAGCATGTGGAGGTTCCCAGGCTAGGGGTCTAATCAGAGCTGGATCTGAGCTGCTTCTGTGACCTACACCACTGCTCATGGCAACTCCAAATCTTTAACCCACTGAGCAAGGCCAGGTATCGTATCCACAACCTCATGGTTCCTAGTTGGATTCGTTAACCACTGCACCACAACGGGAACTCCAAGGTTATTTTTTTAGATAACACACTAAAAGCATATTTCAAAAAAGCACAAATTGATAAAAATTAGGATTCATCAAAATGAAAAACTATTGCTCATCCAAAAGCACTCTTGAGAGAGTGCAAAGAAAAGCTATGTATCAGGAGAAAAATATTTGCAAATTATATATCTGATAAATGACTTGAATTCATAATGTATTTAAAAAAAACCAGTACTAAGAATAACTCAGTTTATAAAAAAGCAAATTATTTGAGCAGACACTTCACCAATGGAAACGTATGGAGGATAATATTCACATGATAAAATGCTAAACATCACTATCATTCAGGAAAATGCAAATTATACCACCCTGAGATAGAACTACATGCCTGTTGAAGTGCCAAATTTTAAAAGACTGACTATGCAAAGTGTTGGTAGGGATGTAGAGGAGCTGGAAGTCTCATATCCTGCCAGTGAAAATGTAAAATTATGCAAATACTTTGGAAAACATACACCTACGACTCAGACATTCCACTCCTCTGTATTTACCAAAGGAAAAATATAGCATATGCTCATGCAAAGACTTGTACGTAATATTTACAGCAGCTTTATTTGTAATAACCAGACTTGAAAGAACCCAAATGCCCACAAACAGGTAAAGGGATAATCAAATTGTGGCCTGCTTTTATAATGAATAAATAAAATTGAATGAACTATTGATACAGCAATAAAAAGTGTTAAACTATTCATATACGCTGTGACATGAATGGACCTCAAAAATTATGATAAGTGAAAGACAGGAGATTGAAAAATAGTTAAAAGCACATACTGTTTGTTTCCATCTTTTAAAAAATTCTAGAATTGGTGACAGGAAGTAGATCAGGTAAATGTCTGCGGATATAGATTAAAAGAAATATAAAATCTTATCACCTTCGAAATAGGAAAATTCTAACCAAATAGTTCTCCCTGCCTCTATATCAGGGAGATTAAATGGCTCCAGAATGGCTGTCACATTTTGGCAATTTAAAGTTTCCAGGAGAAGAGTCACTTACCTAGGCAGTCAGTTTAAAGTCTACCACGAGAGAGAGGAACCTCAGATTAAGCATTCACAGATTTTTGGAGTCTTCCTCTTAAATATGAATGTATAGTCATGAGACATGTAGTTGCATATTCTAAATATTTTATATAAATAAAATCTCATGTTTTTGTGTGTGTCTGGCATTTTTCACTTATAATATTTTAGAGGTTCGTCCATGTTGTAGTACTCATCAGTACTTTTTAATTTTTGAATATTCTGTTTAAATACTACCCAGTGACTGTCCACACATCATTCAATAAACATTAGTGTTATTTCTAGTCTTTGACTATTACGAATTATACTACCATAAATATTTACGTACAGGTTTTTATGTGTACATTTGTTTTAATTTCTCTTGAATATATATGGAGGATTGGAATTTCTGGGTCATATGGTAATTCTATTTTTAACATTTGAGATACTGCCAAACTGTTTTACAAATTGGCTGTATGATTTTTACATTTCTACAAGAGAAGAAAGGAGAAGAAATATGATATTTACCATCTTTTATAATTATGCACATAATTACTTCTTCCCGTGTTCTTTTATATTCATGTAGATTAGAGTTACTGTTTGGGGTCACTTCCTTGAAGCCTGAAAAACTTCCTTTAGTATTTCTTGTAAGTCTGCTCACAAAAAATTCTTCCACTTTGATTCTTTAGGAATGTCTTTATTTACTCTTCTTTTTGAGGAATTTGCTGCATAGAGGTTACTTGGATAACATTTTCTTCCCCTTTGAGCATTTTGAATAGTCACACAGCTCCTTCTGGGCTCCATTTTTTCTGATGAGAAATAACTTTTAATCTTACTGTAGCTCCTTTTTTTTTTTTGCTTCTTCCAAGGCAGTCTCTTTTTCTTTGGCTTTCAATAACTTAATTATGATGTGTCGGTGTATGGATACTTTTTACCCTGCTTGGAGTTTTCGAAGCTTCTCAAATGTAGGTTAATATCTTGGGTGGGAGGATTTGGGATGTTTTCAGCCATTATTTCTTTAAATATTTTTTTCTTCCCCATTTTCTCTCCCCTCTCTTTCTGATATTACCATTAAGTATGCATTAATGATATCCCATGTATCTCTTAGGCTCTATTCAATTCTGTTCAGTCTCTCTTTTTCAGATTGTATAAACTTTATTGAATTATCTTCAGATCATTGAATATTCCCTCTGTCAACTCACATCTCCTATTGAGTCATGGTGAGGCAGAATATTAACTCAGGTAGTCAGTGTAGGAGAATGGGCTTTGATGCATTCTTTGATATGGCCTTTCATTAACTTTTATGGTTTAAGGGCTCCAGACAGTAATTCCCCACAGGCCTTGTTTACTATAGAAAATGTGCCTTCCCCAAACAGAACATAATCTCTAACCCACTCCTCAAGTGATAGAAAAGAAATGAGAGAAACGGTGACCTAGTCCAAGGGAAGAGAAGGACAAAGAAGTCAGCAAACTTATGGGGACATTTCCACCTCTTAGGCCCTATTGAACAAGGACTGATATAGGTAATTGATCAAGGCCAATGGGAGAGAAAACCACATCTTTCTGGACCCCACATTGGTACCCCCCCATCTATAAGAAATAAAAACCCTTATAGGACAATAGGGAAGGGTGGGCTCTTCCTCCCCCTCCCAGCAGCCCTGGGAGATTTTTGCTTTCCTTTAATAAAAACTTTGCTTGCCTGCTGCCTGCGTGTTTTTGAATTTCATTCTTTGACCACCGTGAACAAGAACCCGGATTCTGGTACCATCCTTCCAGTATCGATGCGATAAAATTTTCATTGAAAATATTGTAATTTTTAAATCCAGAATTCCATTTGTTTTTTTAATAATTTCTATATATTATTGACATTTTCTATTTGATGAGACTTTATTTAAAAATGGTTTCCTATGATCATGTAGAATAACTGCTTTGAAATCTTTGTCTTGTAAGTTGAACATCTGAACTCCTCAAAGCATTTTCTACTGCCTGCTTCCTCAGGGTATAGCTTACATTTTGTTTCTTTGCATGCCCCATAATATGTTGTTGAAAACTGAGTATTTTACGTAATACATTGTAGCAGCTATGGGTTCTTATTCCTCATTCCTCAGGGCCTGCTGTTATTGCTCTTTTTGTTCATTTGTATGTTTGCTCAGTGAAATCACTGCTCTGATTCAGTAAAATTCATATCTCCCATGATGCACAGCTTCTGATGCTCATGCTCTATTTTCCTTGTTTTTATTTTTAAGCTTAATGTCGTAGTATCCACCCCTATGTCAGCGTATCTTAATGGTCAACCATAGATCTTTCAGAGGGTGTGGCGGTTCACCCTTTTTCATTGAAATGGCGTATGATTTGGAGGTGGTTTCAAATATCTTGAAGTTTACAAGTCTGTTCCATATTCATCCATGGATTTGGATGTACTCTTTTCATGAGCTCCTAAAATAGTGCAGTAATTTAGGAGACACAATATGTAATTTGAGGATTCCAAATTCATTTTGTTATGGCACCTTGCCACACAACTTAGAAATATTCCCATACACATGAAACATTGCTAACTCACTTTATACACGAAAAATGTAGAGGATGGAGAAAATTTTACTCTCTCACCCAATTTTATAAAATAAATTTACTATAAAATTATATTCACTTTCAAATAAACATTCAATGCCAAATAAATCACCTTTAAGAATTTATTTATAATGCACACATGATCCCTCATGAGATTCCCTCATGCTACCCTTTTATAATTATACACATTTTCCTTACACTTCAATCCCTTCTAAAGTCCCAGAACCACTAATCATTCTTCATTTCTAATTCTTTGTCACTTGAAGACAGTTTTATAAAGATAATAATATAGTATGTAATTTTTCTGACTCTTTTTTTTTCAGTCAAAATAACGAGATTCTTTTAGGTTCTTATTTGTAGCAATACTTTAATCTTTTTTATTGCTGAGGAGTATTGCATGGTCTGAAGTCCCCACCGTTTGCTTAATCACTCACCTCATGAAGACCATTTGGGTTGTTTCATATTTAGGCTGCTTTAAATAAAACCACTCTAGACATTTATCTACAGGGTACTATATTAATACAACTTTTCATTTTTCTTAGATAAATGCCCAAGAGTACAGTTTCCAATTTTTATGGTGATTGCATGTTTAGTTTTTAGAAACTTCAACACTATTTTCCAAAGTGGCAGTACCATGATCAGCATTTGGTGTTGTCACTATTTCTTTTTTTTAAGTCATTCAGGTGAGTATATAGTGATAGATAAATATGGTTTATTTTTTTGTTTTACTAATGTATAAATACATTGAACATCATTTCATGGGCTTTTTGGCATCTATGTACCCTCTTTGGTGAAATGTTTGTTCATGTCTTTATTTCTATTTTCTAATGTGATATTTTTTTTCCTTTTTTTGTTTTGAAGGTTGTGTTTTAAGAGTCCTACAAATACTCCAGATACATGTCCAGTTTCATATTGTGTTTTAAAAATGTTTTCTCCTAGAAAGCATTTATCTATTCATCCTTTTAAAGGATCATTCACAGAACAATTTTTTTTAATTTTGATAAAGTACGACTTAATATTTTAATTACATAGATTTTACTTTTTCTATCAAATCTAAATATGCCCTGTGTCCCAAAGATTTTCTGCTATGTCTCTTTCTAAAAATTCTATAGTTTTACATTTTACCTTTATATTTATGATCCACTTTAAGTTAATTTTTGTATATTATATGTAAGAGATTATATACAATTTGTCTTAACTCATTTTAAAACGTGGTGAATTTGTCATTGAAATCATCTGGGATTGGTAATTTCTTTTGTGGAGTTTTAAAATTATGAATTCACTTTTATTAATCTTTTCAGTCTGTGTGTAGATAATTCATATGAATGTTTGCCAGTGTGAAAACTGAGTTAAAAACATCTATATTTGATAACATTATATTTTATATTAGAATTTGTTTTTACTAATTTTATTTTATGTTTAATAATGGTCCTCTATTTCTTATTGTGTGAACTGTGGTAGTTTGTGTTTGTGAGGAATTGGGTCATTTGATCTAATTTTTCAAATTAATATATGTATTGTATTTTAGTATCATCTTATTGTCATTTTAGGTATGCCATGTCTGAAGAGATATATTCATTTCATCTCTAGTAATAGTAATTTGTATCGTCTCTGTTTTCTTGTTTTCTTTGTATTACTAGGATTTTGCCACTTTTATTGATCTTTGCAAACTGTGCCCAGAAAATAAAAATGGTGACAATCAAAATAACTTTCATATATGAATATAAATCTGGATACATATTTATATATGTATACTTGTATATATAATATTTTTGAATGTATTTTCTATAATTGCACTTGAGGACTAAAAAGTAATTTTGATGTTCAAATATAGATATGCCTATCATCCAGCAAGTTTCTTTGACATATGATTTGTATAAATCTCATCTAGACTGAAATTTCATTTTCATGTCAATATTATTTAAAAAAAATTTCTGTATCGAGGATTTTATTCTTGGCGAGGCTGTCCCTGATCACTCTATTTAAAACTGTAGCATTTTCACACCCATATATTCCCCCATCTCTCTGCTTTTTTCCATTGGATATAACAGTATTTACCTAATATTTTACTTCTTTGTTTTTGTTTTTTTCTTCCTCTCCTAACTAGTGTGTAACCTCCATGAAATAAGGTTATGCAAATTCAGTTAATAAACACTTAACAGTAATATTTGACAGAATTACTTGCAAACAGATAATTCATATGAATGCTTGCTAGTCTGAAAACTGGGTTTAAATAACTATATTTGATAACATTATATTAGACTTTGTTTTTACTCATTTTATTTTATGTTTTTCCATAATTAAAATTGAGGGTTCCCTTGTTTAGTACACTTAATGTGATTAAGTTCTGGTTTAGCAAAATGTGATATCTTGTAGTTTAAAGACACAACTCAAAAGGAGTTAAAATAGCTTCTATACTACCCTTTTACCTGCTTACCTTATTAATTATCTCCTTAGCAGGTGTTCACTACCATGATGACATGTAAACTTCTATTCACAAATTTCTAATTCCAAGCCACATCTACTTTGTTAACATTAGTCATATTTTCAATGGCCTCATAAATAAAAACTTCAAATTCATATTTAGTTTCTTCAAAACTGTGTCATAATTTTCCAATCAGTGATGCCATTATATTTCCTCTTATTGAGATATGATTCAATTGAGTATTTCCTAAATATGGTAGTCATTTTGGATCACTCTATTTACCTTATTATCAGTGTAAACTTGCTACCAAATGCATGATAATTTTATTCTCAAATACTTCTCTTTTCCCATTGCATGATGTTTCTGTTGCTTGCTAGGTCTATTCTGGATTGCACTTCAGCACAAGTTCATGTAATAAATTTATACTTGAGACATCACTTTTTAGATTATGCTCCATAGATGTCCTCTTCTCTTATTTTGCACGATTTCACTAAACAACCACAAGTATGGAGACATGCTCAAAGAAGCAAATTTCTGATTTGGTGGTATATCACCCTTAATAAACCTTATATAACATATCATCTTAGCTTTAGTATCTGTGTTAGAGACACCTATATTGTCTGAATTTATCCATTTGAACTCTATTCAGGAATTTCTTTTTACTATATTTGCAAATCTGTGATTCTAATACCATTTAATGCATAACTTTGAAATTGTTTGAATGAATAAAAGGCAATAGAGTAATGTCAGTTTCTAGGCATGATACTTGAGGGCTGTATATGTGGTAATAAGAAACGATGAGTACTTCAATATGCCCTGCAGTGTTTGATATTTATCTATCGGGTATTTCAATATGCTTCTGTTTCTCAAAGGACTGTCTATAATAATTAGACTTGTGGTGAAGTACATATTCCTAAATGACTGTTCTGATTATATTGTAGGATAAAGGGGAGAGCTAGAAATTCTGCTCTGAGAAAAAACATAATATTAAATATGATATTAATGGCCTAAAGTTGTATACTTCCCTTGAAGTTCCTACTTTTAATAACCTCCAGTATCATAGATAAAACTGAGGCAGTAATCATTACTGAAATGGATTTTCTACCAGAATTAGACATCACATCCAAGAATCAATAATCATTTGAAGCTAAGAGGGTGATTAAATGACCTCCTTTTTATTTTACCTCATGTTGAGTTGCTTTTTAATCTTGATTTAGAGTCACACAGCTAGAAACGAAGATAAACTGAGGCCTTAGAACATTAGGGCAGCAACATGAGGCCTTTTCCTCATAAAGGCTAAAGGCTCCTTTCCTTCAATCAAGGCGTTTCTAGTCAATCACTGCATTCTAAAGGAAAAAATGAACACTCTAGGTACAGACTGTATAAATACCACCACCTAAGGCTGCTTCTTCTTTTTAAACATTTGCACCATTTGCTTTGCTATGGCAGGTGCTATATATTTTTGTATTTAATAATTTACCATGTCAGTGATTCTGAGGGATATCTTTGCTTTGACTGATAATGTTGTCACTATTTTCACCTGTGTAGTTTTATCCCTCCCATCTATTTACATTCCAGAGAAGAAATGCTTCAGGTAGGCAAGAAGATAATTCTGCCAGCCAACTATTTTCTACCACATGTAGAAAATGGTTTTAGTTACCAAGTTTTGATATAATCTGCATTGCCAATTTATATATATTCTATACACATGACAATATGGACATGAAAGTTGTTAGTATGTTCACATGTAGGAAATAAGTAAAGTTTGAAAATTATACAGTAATAAAATTAAATAAAATTCAAAGCAAAAATCATTTGATCTCTTATCCAAAGGAGAGTAGATAGATAGTCAGATAGATACAGTGAGTACATATGTGCATGTCCCCACAAGTGCATGAGGGGTAAAAAGGAGACAAGGAGAGGGATAAAGCTAAAGATAAAATATCTTTATTATATCTTAAGGCAGGATATTTTCATATATTATTTAAAATACTCTTTCTTTTCTGATTCTGAATATTGTGAATTTTATTTATGACTTCTGCTATCTTAAGCCTTGGTTTTATCAATGATTGAACATGATTTATTTAATATTTTCATGTTTGAAATAATAAGTATAAATAAGATGATAATATAGCAAGTTAGATACTAACTATTAAGCATTTTCTCTGTAAAAATTTTCAAAACAGAAACCATAATTTATAATTAATTAATTAACCTTACTTCCAAAGAGTTTTCAAAGAATTATGTGATAACAAGGAGATAATTTCAAATGTTAAACCTGGATACCATGAGTTTAATTTTTTTTTACTTCTGCTGTGGCAGGCATTTAGTGAAAATACCAGTGTCTCTAAAAAGTTTTTAGACAGACTCATAAGGAACAAAGGAGTGCCTAAATTAATAAAATAAATGAAAGTGGAGAAGTTACAATATGCACCATAGAAATATAGAGGATAAACCACTACTATGAACAATTACACAAACTAATTGAACAACCTAGAACAAAATGGATAAATTCCTAGACACATACAATCTTCCAACTCTAAATAAGGAAGAAATAGAAGACATAAGCAAATGAATTACTAGTAATGATACTGAATTGGAAATAAATAAATAAATACTTTCAAAAATAAAGTACAAGAACATATGGCTTCATGTATGAATTTTACCAAACAATAAAGAAGACTTAATGCCTTTCCTTTTCAAATTATTCAAAAAATTTGAAGGGGAAGGAATAGAACCAAACTCATTATAGGAGTCCAATACTATTCTTATACCAAAACCAAAGACACTACAAAGAAAAATAAAAGGAAAATTATATGACAATTTTTTATAGATCCCTTGTAAACAAAGATACAAAATTCCTCAACCAAATATTAGCAAACTAAATTCAACAATACATTGAAAGGATCATACATCATAATCTAGTGGGATTTACATAGGAATGCAAGCATCACAATTCATCAAAATGATAAAACACATTAACAAAATGAATGATAAAAATTGTATGATTATCTCAATGGATGACAAAAATTTTTTCTGACAAAATTCAACATCTATTTATTATTAAAAAAAATCTCATGAAAGAGAGTATAGAGGAAACACTCCTCAGAGGAATAAAGGCCATATATGACAAACCCACAGCTAACAACATACTTAATGGCAAACATCTGAAAGAATTTCCTCTAAGACCAGAAATAAAACAGGGATGCCTATTCTTGCCACTTTTATTCAATGTGATATGGGAAACCCTAGCCACAGCAATCAGGCAAGAAAAAGAAAAAAAGGTAGGATACAAACTAGAAAGGAAAATTAAAACTGTCACTATTTGCAGACTACATGATTCCTTACATGAAAAATCCTAAAGATGCCAACAAAAAGCTACTAGAACTCTTTTTTTTTTGTTTTTGTGCTTTTTAGGGCTGCACCTTTAACATATGGAGATTCCCAGGCTAGAAGTCTTACCAGAGCAACAGCTGCTGACCTATGCCACTGGCACAGCAACATCAGATCTGAGCCATGTCTGTGACCTACACCACAGCTCATGGCAATGTCAGATCTTTAACCCACTTAGCAAGGCCAGGGATTGTAATGCCCACAGTCGCGAGACCCCCTCGCAACAAGCACACCAGAGTCAAAAGTCAAAGCCAAAACGGCAAGGGTCCTTTATTGCAGGTTCGAACCTGGACCCCTGCTCACTCGTTACCAGTGACGCAAAGAGGCCCCAACTGCAGCAAGTACAGGGTTTTTATGGGCACACACAAACAAGTCCAGGGCTTAGGGGAGGTTTTCAAAGGAGAGGGACACCAATTGGCTGATATTTGAATTGGGACACCGTCTACTATATGATTGGCCTGGGATCACGCGATCGATATTCAGCAAGCAAGCAGGTTTACAGAAGCAGATGTGGCGGTTAGTGACTGGCTATAATTGGTGCGCGCGGGACTTTTGAAAGTTGCAGACCTGGGGGGGGATGGAAAATTTCCTATATGGCAGCCTGTTATGTCTTGGCCGGTTTTATTGACGCTTTGTTGCGAAACACTGTCACAACTGATATTTAGCAAGCAAACGATGTTACAGAAGCGAGAAGGGAGCGTTAAGTTTCAATTGCCTTAGGTTTATTTTCTCAGGATTGAACCCACAACCTCATGATTCCTAGTTGGATTCGTTTATTATGCACCATGATGGGAACTCCAAAAAACTGCTAGAACTCTTTAATGAAATTAATAAAGTTGCAGAATACAAAATTAGCATATAAGTTTGGTTTAGTTTAATTTCTACATGCTAACAAGGAACTATAAGAAAAATTATGAAAACAAACCCATTTACAATTATAGCAAAATAATAAAATGTGAAGTGAAAAATCTAACTAAGGTGATAAATGACCTGAAGTTGGAAAACTATATTGATGAAACTATTTTAAGAAAATATAAGTAAATATAAAATATACCATGCTCATGAATTGGATGAAGGAATATTGCTAAAATATCTATACTCTTACAAGTAATCTACATATTTAATACAACTCATATAAGATACCCTTAGCATTTTTCACAAAAGTAAAACAAATAATCCTTAAATTTGTGTGGAACCACAAAACATCCCAAATAGCTAAAGCAATCTTCAGAAAGAACAAACACAAATGCTTCTTGATTTCAATCTCTACTCTAAAACTATTGTAATCAAAATGGTATAGTACTGGCACAAAATCAGACATATAGATCAATAGAACAGAATAGAGAGCCCAGAACCTAACCTGCACATTTATGGTCAATTAATCTATGACAAAGGATGCAAGAATATACAGTGGACAAAAGTGAGCTTCTTCAAAGGATAGTGTTGAAAAAACTGAACAACGACATGTGAAAGAAGGGAACTAGACTCCAAATGGATTAAAGATTTAAATGTAAGACTTGAAACCATAAAATTTCTAGGAAAAAACACAGGCAGTTTAGTCTTTGACACTGATGTTAATAATACTTTTCAAAATTTGTATCCTCAGTTAAAAGAAAGAAGAGCAAAAAAGTCAACAAATAAGACTACCTCAACCTAAAAAATCTTTGCACTTTACAAAAAAGTCAACAAAATGAAAAGACATCCTATTAAATGTGAGAAGATATTTGCAGATGATATATATCATAAGGGTTAATATAAAACCATATAAATAAGTCTGACAACTCTATTTAAAAAATCTGACAAAAAAGTGCTAAGAATCTGAATAGATGTTTTTCCAAAGAAGACATGCATTTGGCCAACACACCCATCAAAAATACTCAACATCCCTAATCATCAGGAAATTGCAAATAAAAACAAAAATGAGATGTGACCTCACCCCTTAAGAATGGCTATTATCACAAAGACAACAAATAAAAGGTGTTGGCAAGAATGTGGAGAAAATGATCACTTGCATACAGCTGGTATAGCCACTATGCAAAATGGTATGGAGGGTCCTCAAAATATAAACAATACAATTACCATATGACTCAACAATTCCACTTCTAGGTATTTATCTGAAAAAAAAACAGTAATTCAAAAATATATATGCATGCTTATATTTACTGCAGAATTATTTATAATAGCCAATATAAGGAAGTAACCTCAGTGCCCATTCCTGGCTGAATACTTAGAGATGTTGTTTATGAGCAGTAAAATATAATTCAACCATAAAAATTTGGCCATTTGTGACAATGTGGATGGAATTAGAGGCTATTATGCTAAGTGAAATATTTCAGAGAATGAAAAATACAGTATGATTTCATTTGTATGTGGAATCTATACAACAAAAACACAAAAAAAACTAAAACAGAGAAACACAGATGTAGAGAAGAAACAGGAAATTGCCAGAAGTGAAGATGGTGTGGGGCTGGGCAAAATACATGAAGGAGGTTAAAGGTTACAAACTTCCAGTGATAAAAAAATATTAGTTACTGGTGTTGTATATACAACAAAAGGAATATAGTCAATAATATTATAATAGCTCTGTATGATAACATATTTTAACTAGATTTGCTGTGGTGATCATTTTATAATGTATTTGAATATACAAATACCTGAAAGTAATGTAATACTGTATGGCAAATGTGTTTCAATTTTAAAAAGTAATAATTGAGAAATTGATTTTTTAAATATTGTTTTAGCATTATACAATGTTCTATTGTTCTTTAGGTGCAATATGTGATTCCATTTAATTTTAGACAGTATTTAGAAAGATAAATATTCAGCTGATTATTTTTCAAATTCAATGTACTTATTTTCACATTCCTTTACATATCTTTAATACTGTGCAGTTTTGATAATAAGAACAGAGAAGTGCTCTGTACTTCTTAAGCACCTTTTCAAGAGATATGTGATATAATGCCTATTCTTACCTCTTTTTGTTGGGTTTATTTTGAGCAGTGTATCTAGATGCTCTTAGTTTGATCCATCTGTATAAAATTCATGGTCATTGTTTTACCTAAGTGCTTTAGCTGCTGTTGATAATTATTGTTTACTTCCATTATTTTTTTAGACATGGAAAAGTGTAGGTATTCTAATTCAATCATACCTTCCTCATTCATTATTTGGAATTCATTACACTATTGTAGGTATCATGAAGTATAATTCACTTGAGAAATTCAAAATAAATCCTTGCATTGTTCTCATAGGTACAAATTATTTAGAATAATAATTAGTTCCCAAGCATGTAAGAAATGACAAATATGTATTTTAATATAATTATTAATCCAACAATATTAGTAAATTTGTTGTGTATATATATTGCAGCTATTGTTTTAGATGCCCATATTGTCTCTTCTTTGATTGAAGGTGTCTGTTTTGTTTTGTTTTGTTATTTATTATGTTATTTATTTTGTTGAAGTTTTGTTTTGTTATTTATTATAATCCCACTAGTCTTTAGAGCGTCCATGTTTTGTTGTATAATAATATGTAACAGGGCCATCAAGCACATATTCTACCCCAGATCTGGAATTAGCTGTTTTCTAAGGAGCTTTGATTTTTATTAGTCAGTTGTTTACAGATCACAATCTGGGCATTAGTGTTTCTCATTACTGTTTTGATGGTTCATTTTTTCTAGATTTTTCATTAAACACAGGAATGCATGTGTATGTTCTTGTGTTTCCACCACTGCTGATTTCAAAGCTACAAAGGTGGCAACACTAAAGGCAGAATTGACAAAAAATATGCTGTCCTACAATAGTGTGTAATGTTTCACTGAATAGATATGTTAACTAAAAAAATTCCACAACCTGAAAATTGAGAGTTAAGTCTTATTTGGGGTGAAATTAGGACTTAAGCCTGGGAGACAGCATCTCAGGTAGCCCAAGGAACCGGAGGAGCTAGGATATATAGGAGTTTTTGCAACAAGGGACAGGGAGCAGGAACAAAGGAGGCCTGGGCTCACTGAAATCATTCCTTTGATATGCACATCAGCATTGGGGCCAGGATCCTGAGTTTAAATAGCCTGCAGGATTCACCATTTCTCAACCTTGGAGATGACTGCATTTACAGATGACTGACATTCTTTATCCTTAAATACAGACAGGGCTGATATACTACCCAAGGAGGAAAAGGGAGAATATCAGGATATGATAAAGGTGAGGGTGAGGTGCATGTAGCATACACACATTTTACAAAAGTTGGTCAATGATCTCCTGAAGGTCACTACCAGTCACAAGGAGCAGACATCGCCATGAAGGATTTAGTGTTTTTCTAGATATGAGGAGATGTAAGAATTGGGCACATACACTCTTCTAAAAATATCTGACTGTCTGAACCTATTCTTTTTGTTTTCCTAGAGCACAGAGTGCCTGACTCCTGGTCTCCATCCTGAGCTCCACTCGGGGGTGCTGCGGGTTGGTAGCTGTAGTGGTTTATGTTTTACTCCATGTAAAGGGTGATGGCAAGTGCCAAACTTCAGTTCACAGATGTAATAGATGTAAATGACATAAAGTTCATAGGTGATAAGAAAATGAAGAAAAATACCTAGGAAGTGATGCATTTCCTACCTTCATCTTCAATATAATTTATTTAATTTTTTGGTTATATAATTTAATTTGTAATAATAGCTATCAAACTCTAGGCTCACAAAAATTACTGACAATACAATACAACATCCACAAAGTGATATGACCTGGCTCAAGCATAACACTCTTTATGTGTACGTTAAAAAAATGAACCAACTGAAGACTATTCGAGTATTATTTTGATTTTTCATAATATTTGGGGGTTATTGCAAACCTTTTTTACTTGGAATAATGATACTTTAGGTAGTATTGAAAAAGAGGCATTGTCTTTAGAGATATACACTGAAATTTTATATAGGTTTATAGGTATTGGTGATTATATGTCATGTGTATGTGCGGACTCACACAATATTCTGACTAATTTTACTTACCCAAAAATGTTTCTATGATAAGTGAAAAATACATTAATTTTCCAAATTCCATGGATACAAAAAAAAAACACAAAATGAAGTCCCCATTCAAAAGAGTCTTATTATACTGGCATAGTTTTTAAACTTTTAAATTATTATACTCCTGATAAAAAGCTTAAAGTGTGCTATGATTAAAAAGAGTGGGGAGAAACTAAATCCATCCCTTCATGCATAGGAGGGTCTTACTAAATGCATATAAATTTGGTAGATGATAAATGGAGATAAGAACATTTCATATAATAACCCTTATATGCAGAAAATGGAGTTTTGAAAATTCTTGACATATAAGAGTAAAAGAACAGTTTGAGCTTATAATTTCTTATTTTATCTTTTATTGAAAATAAATGTTCTTTACATAATGACAGTATAATTTTCATTTTATTTTATTTATATCAGTCAAGTTTGAATTTTGGCCTGTATTGTGAAAATTATCAAGATATTTTATTTGAAACATAGGGTTATGTTAAAAGTGTGTGGGATAAATCAGCTGTCATTGCACAAAAAGGTAGCTAACTGAAATGGCTTTCTGTGAACTAAATTATTCAATGCCCCAGTTGAGATGTAAGTTATGTGTTTCAATAATAGAAAGGAACTTATAGATCCCATTATTGGGTTACTGACTGAGGAATATTTTAGCCTTGCTGTATAAAGGATCCTCAATCATGTAGCAAGAGCATTTCATAATCTGAGCACAGAGTTTAATTTAACAAAAGGATGAGACCTAAAAAATCCATATTGAGACATAGTCTAAAACATTATCAGAACCATCTATCGATACTAATCAAAATGTAGGACTCTAGGTATTTTGGTCCAAATGGAAATGTAAGGTTAGGTATAATTTGAAAATGTTCCTCTGGTAATTGTAATAAACTTTCCCCATATTACACTTTGAATTCATTGAGGACAATTTAGCCAATGTAAATAAAAGAGGCCCATCCTAAAGTAGTAAAGTAATTTGGGAAAGATATAAGTAAAGAAGCATATTCCAGGTCTGACAGTTTTTAAATAAAACCTTATGATGTTAGAGTGGAAAAAATGAGGCAAAGACAATTAAAGAGATAAAAAGAAAGAAAATCAATATTATATAGTAAAAAGGAAAGAAAAACACAGGTGTCTAGGAAAAGGAAAAAAAAAATCAGAAAGAACAACATTGGGAACAGAGGAGGAAGAGTCATAGCCATAGAAGTAGTCATCCTCCTTCTACTATATTTTTATTTTTATCCCTCTTCTACTGCTATTTTATTTTTATATTTTTTATTTATCTTCTTTATCATTCTCTTGTCATCTGCTCTTAAAATTATTTTTTATCTCTGCCTTATACCTAATACTTTATTTTAAATTTTTTATTATTTTTTTCTTTTTTAAGGCTGTGCCTATGGCATATGGAAGTTCCTGGGCTAGGGGTCAAATCAGAGCTGCAGCTGTGGCCTGTGCCAAAGCTACAGCAATGCCAGATCCAAACCACATCTGTGATCTACACTGCAGGTTGAGACAACTCTGGATCCATAATCCACTGAAATGGACCAGCAATCTACCTGCATCCTCACAGAAACAGTATTGGGTCCTTTACCCACTGAGCCACAATAGGAACTCCCCTAATACTTAAAAAGAAAAAATCATTCTAGGAGTTCCCACTCTGGGGAAGTGGGTTAATAATCTGTTTCATCTCTATGGTGTTGCTGGTTCGATCCCCAGCCTAGCACAGCGGGTTAAGGATCCAGGATTGCTGCAGCTGTAGTGTAGGTTGCAAATGTGGCTTGGAGTTGATCCCTGGCCTAGAAACTTACATATACTGTAGGTGTTGTTGAAAGGAAAAAAAAAATCATTATAGGGATTTATATTGAAAACCAGCTTTCTTACTGCATCGTTGTTTTCCCAGCTTTTGTTTCTGGTTTACCGCAGCAATAAATTTATACTATTTTACTTAAAAGTACAATGTTTATTCTTTTACTTCTTGATTTCCCACCCTATTCACTCCCTTCATGTATTGGTAACCATATTATTAGGTTTTTATATAATCTTACTTTAAGATCTTTTAAGTTTCCTGAGAGGAAATAGGAAAAATCTACTTTTCTTTCAACCTCCGCACCACTGATATCCTTTCTTGTATCTTTGACAGATTATTTATTTATTTTTGGCCATGTCCATCACATGTGGAAGTTCCTGGGCCAGGGATCAAAGCTGTGCCACAGCAGTGATAACATCAGATCCTTAACCCACTGTGCCACAAGAGAACTCCTTCAAGTTATAGATCAATGGGTATCATTTTTTCAATTATTTATGACTATGAGAATATTACTCAAGCTGACACATGTAGTGTACTATGATTGTATTTCCTGTTTTTCATTTGCCTACCTGGTTTTCTTCATATGTATCAATATCTTGTCCTCCAACTGGCTGGAAGTGTAAATCTACAATCATCTTTCAGCAACCCTCCAGCATTCTGCTCCTGTCCGGGCTTACTTTTCTCCAAACTTTGTTATAATTCTAGATTCTCCCTTTGTTATTATCTGAGGATTCTTTCCTTCCTTCCTCTTTACTTTCCTCTTTACTTCCTCTTTACTTTCTCCTTCTTCATGACCACATTATCTTCCATCATCTTGAGAAAGATTCTATAGGAGATAAAGTTTTAAGATATGCGTATCTGAAAGTGTCTTTAGTATACTTTCTACCTAAATCTTAATTTATCTGAACATAAAATTTTAGGTTAAAAAAAGTTACTTTTCCTCAAAATTTTCAAGGTATTTCTCAACTGTTTTCTACTTTCTAATCTTGATATTGCTAAAAGTCCAATGACTATAAATCTTGAATTTTATACGTGACCTTTTAGTGTTCTCTTGATAAGTGCTTGAGAGTGCTTTTTTTTTTTTAATAATCCCTAGAGTTCTAAAATTTCCTAACGCTATGACTTCTTGGGGGCTTCCCCACACACACACACACATGCTACGCAGAAGTTCCCAGGCCAGGGACTGAACTCCCACAGCAGCAACCGAAGCCAGAGTGATAACACCACCAAATTCTTAACCTGTTGCGCCACAAGGAATTCCCAGGGGCTTTTTAAACTGCCTTTTACCCATGCAATCAGTAAGCTCTATCTGGATATTTAAATCTTGCTATCTTAATAATATTTATTGACTAATTTCCTTCATAAGGAAAGACGTTCTTTATCTTTGCCATCACTACTAATAAAAAGAATGACTGCTTAACTGTTTGGGTTGGTCTTCAAATAATCTTTTCTCTTTTCATGGCTGATTTTGTGACTTTTTTCTTTCTGTGATATTTTTAGGCATTATCTTCAAAATTTTATGTTCAATTTTAATGCCAATAGATAGATGATAGATAGATAGATAGATAGATAGATAGATAGATAGATAGATGATAGATCTTTATGTTTATCTCCATCTCTGTGGAGGGAGAGAGGGAGGAGACATGCTTCAACATGAAATACTTTGTTTCCTCCTCTCCATCTCTGTGGGTCTTTGAGGAATTACGCCTTGTGTCACTGTAATGGGATTCCAAGGAAAGGGAATGCAAAGACGCATATCCAATCTATCATTTTGAAACAAAATGTCAGTCTCACACTTAATAATTTCTAGTCATTTTTGGATCCACAATTTGTCTTTCTTTATCTTAATGGCTTATTTATTCCTTTTTTTTCTTTTTACCATTTATATCTTTTTATTTGTTTATTAAAATACTAACAATATGCAAAATATTTTGTGGTACTCTTTCTACTTAAGACCACTGGCATACTCCCTCATTCTGCTTTGTTTCTCTTTTCCATATTATAAAGAAGTGTAACTCAAATTTATTTGCAAGAAGTTTTCTAAATTTTTTCTTCTATTAAACCATAGTTGATTTACAGTGTTATGCCAGGTTCTGCTGTACAGCAAAGTGACTCAATTATACAAAAGAATGTATCTATACATTCTTTTTTATGTGCTTTTCCATCATGGTCTACCTGTGGAGAATGAATATAATTCCCTGTGCCATACCACAGGAGTCTGTTGTTTATCCATTCTAAATGTAATAGTTTGCATCTACTAACCCCAAACTCCCAGTCCATCTGTCTTCCTCTGATTTACCTTAGCAACCACAAGTGTGTTTTCTATGCCTATGTGTCTGTTTCTGTTTTATAGATGGATTCATTTGTGCCATAATTTAGATTCCACATATAAGTAATATCATATGGTATTTGTCTTTCTCTTTCTGACTTACTTCACTTAGTATGATAATCTCTAGTTGCATCCAGATTGCTGTAAATGGCATTATTTTGTTCTTTTTTTTTTAATAACTGAGAAGTATTCTAGTGTATGCATGTACCATATCCTCTTAATCCATTCATTTGTTGATGGACATTTAGGTTGTTTCTGTGTCTTGGCTATTGCGAATAGTGCTGCTATGAATATACAGGTGCGTGTATCATTTTGAATTATAGTTTTGTCCAGGTATATTCCCAGGAGTGGAATTGCTGGATCATATGGTAGTTTAATATTTAGTTTTCTGAGGAAACTCCATATTCTTTCCCTTAGTGGGTGCACCAACTTATATTTTCACCAACAGTGTAGGAAGGTTCTCTTTTCTCCAAACCCTCTTCAGGATTTGTTATTTGTAGATTTTTTTTTTAATGATGGACATTCTGACAGGTGTGAAGTTGTACCTCATTGTAGTTTTGATTGGCATTTCTCCAATAATTAGCTATGTTAACATCTTTTCATGTGCTATTGTCCATCTGTTTATTATCTTTGGAAAAAAGTGTATTTAGGTCTTCTGCCCATTTTTTTGACTGGATCTTTTTTGTTGTTGAGTTGTATGAGATGGGTGTCTATTTTAGAAATTAAACTCTTGTCAGTTGCATCATTTGCAAATATTTTCTCCCATTCTGTATGCTGTCTTTTCATTTTGTTTATGGCTTCCTTTGCTGTGCAGAAGCTTATAAGTTTGTTTAAGTCTCATTTGCTTATTTCTGTTTTTATATCTATTGTATTGAGAGACTGACCTAAGAAAACATTGGTATGGTATATGTTAGAGAATTATTTGCCTATAATTTCTCCTAGTTTTATATGTCATGTTTTAGTCTTTAAGCCATTTTGAGTGTATGGTGTGAGGGTGGTTTTAACTTCATTGATTTACTTGCTGCTGTCCAAATTTCTCAGCACTGCTTGCTGAAGAGGACTATCTTTTTCCTATTGTATATTCTTGTCTCCTTTGTAAAATATTAATTAACCATGGATTTGTGGCTCTATTTCTGAGCACTCTATTCTGTTCCATTGACCCATATGTCTATATTTGTGCCAGTACCATGTGGTTTTGATTACTATAGCTTTGTATTATTGTCTGAAGGGTAGGAGGGTTATGCCTATTCTTTTCCATTAGGCTTGCTTTGGCAATTCTGGGGTTTTTATTGTTTCATATAAATTTTAGGATTATTTGCTTCAGTTCTCTGAAAAATATGAGTAATTTCACAGGGATCCAATAAATCCGTAGATTGTGTGGATAGTATAGTCATTTTAACAATATTAATTATTCTAATATGAGAACATGGGATAACTTTGTTTCTTTTATTCATCTTCAATTTACTTTATTACTGTTTTATACTGCTTAGCATATAACTCTCACATCCTTGGTTAGATTTATTCCTAAGAATTCTACATTTTGCGTTCAATTTAATTTTTTTTTTTACATTCCATTTCTGATATTTCATTGTTAGTGTAAAGAAATGCAACAGTTTTCTTTTATTAATCTTGTTATTCTACTACCTTGCTGAATTCATTTATCAATTGTAATAGTTTTTGTGTGGAGTCTTTAGGGTTTTCTATATATATAGTATCATTTCATCTTCATATAATGACAGTTTTACCTCTTCCCTTCCAATTTGGATAATTTTATTGTTTTTCTCATCTGATTGCTATGGCTCTGACTTAAAAACTATGTTTTTAAATAGAAGAGGTGAGGGGGATTTTTCTCTTGTTCCAGATTTTATCAGGATGGCTTTCAACTTTTCATTGTTGAGTATCATATTGGCTGTGGGTTTGTCATAAATAGATTCTATTATGTTGATATATGTTCCCTCTATACCTACTTTGGTAAGAATGTTCATCATAAATAGATGTTAAGTTTTGTCAAATACTTTTTCTGCATCTGTTATGATGATCATGTGGTTTTTATCTTTTGTATAAGTGATATATCAAATTGATTGACTTGTGTATGTTGAACTATTCTTGTAAACTTGGGATGAACCCCACTTGGTTGCTTTCTTACTATGTATTCCTTTCACTTCTCATCTTTTATTTTGTTGACTTTTTGTTTTTACTGTGACGTATATTACATATATAAAAAATAGAAAATATGTATAATTTAAATTAAATGGTTAGAAAAGTACCCTCCAGTCATAACTGGAATGCTTGCAAGTACTTTTGAAACCTACTGTGCTGTCTCCCAAAATACCTCATTTTCTCTCTTTCCCAGAAGCTACACTATCCTAAATCATGTACTTATACTTATTAAAAACAAAATGTTTAGTTCAGTCTATTTCTCATATGAATCTAATAGTGATAGATGTGTTCTTTTGTAACTTGATCCACTCAGTATATTTTAAAGAGATACTCATGCTGTTGCATTTAGTTAAATTTTATTATTTTTTGTTTCTGAAAGTATTCTCTTGTATGCACATTCTAGCATTTAGTAATATATTATTAGATTATTGGTTATTTGTATTTCCAGGTTTTTACTATTATGTAAAATGTAACATTTTAAAATATTTCTTTGTGCATATCTGGCTATATATAATTTAAAATTTTGACAGCATATAAACAATTAGCTAAATAAAAATATGTAAAGATTCTTACATTTAGAGAAATAACTTAATGGCAAAGTAGTTGCACCAATTTTCACCCTCATCAGCTGTATAAGATATTACATTGATTAACCTTTTTCATAAAATTTGATATTAATTGACATTGACCCTGGGGGGGTCTCAGTCTTTAAAATTCATTACTGTAGTGTAGTAGAGAGGGAAGGAGAGAGACCTACCCTTTATCTGTTGTTCCCCATGCAGCATATTGGGTTTTGCAGAAACTCCCTAGTGAAAGCCAGTCTTGCATATATTCACTTGCCAGACTTTATTATTTCACTTATATTTTCACATGAACAAATATTTAAACTATTTTTCTTAGCTCTTTACTTAGCATTTAATTCATCAGTCTAGACAGACTTATATATATCATCTGATATACTGAATAAAATAGAAGTCCACTGTTTTGTGTTTTGAATGGGATCAGGAAACAAACAAACAAAAAATGATTCTGACAAAAGAAACGATTGGAATTGAAAAGTTTTAATTTTTTCCCATTCTTTCTGTATTCGTTGTTATATTACCCAGCCTTACAGTAACACTAATAAAACAACGATAATAAAAATTGTATCAAATTTTAAGAATGTACATCCTTAAGCTCTCTGTGCATTTTTTGTCTGTATATGGATATAGTAATAGTATTAATCTTGCAAGATTTTAGAAAAGTGCCTACTATACATTTTTAACTAGTACTGAAGTATTGGAAATATTTTTAACTATTACTAATATAATAGTATATATTTCATCATATACTAGGATGAAAAAGCAGAGAAACTGAAATATGTGATACTATAAATGTCTAAAAGCAGCTACTGAGAAAGCTTTCTGGCTCTCTCAGTCTCTCCCTTTCATACTCTCCTTCTCATGAACACACACACACACATGCATGTATGCACACACACACACACATACCTGCACAGTTGGAATGCTTTGGAATTCATGGAGAAGGAAACTGAATATCATAAATAAATCTTGAAAATGATTTAAAATTTTAGCAAAAATATGTGCTAGTATTGGAGTACATTTAAAGAATTATAGTCCTGAATCGGTGATCAACTTTTGCAGAGGCTGAAAGGATAGGTCCCTCAGAATCATAAAATAAGGGACCACATTTGGAATATACAAGCTGTAGACAAGCATTGGGTTTTAAATAAAACAAAGCCTTAACATCTTTTTAAGAATCTTTTGATAGAAGTCTTTATGTTAAAGCTTATTCTTAATTCTAGCCTTGCTCTTTAAATGTTTAACTTAACTGTTGGGATAATTCATCATTCAAAAGCCTATTGAGTGCCTACTATGTGCCCAGCATGAGAGCAGCAGAATCAGGCACCTCTGACATTTTTGATTGTTTGATCTGATTTTCTGTCACCTGTCTTTCAGGCTTCCCCAGAGAGAGTAAACCTGGAAGTATCAGGCTCTATCCCTTCAGGAAAATCTTAATGAGACCTGGCAGCTCACACTGACAAACTAAAATCAGACCTGATTTTTACTGCCTTTCTTTTAGAATGAGGACTGGTCTTTTCTTTATGCTGTTTTATAAGTCCTTTATCTTTAGTCATGTCATTCTTACATGCTTTTACACAAAAAAATTAATGAAAACTTTGTCTCAGATGAATGATTGTAGTAGATCCTGACCTCAATTAATAGTTTTTACCACTCAAATGCAAATACAAATTAAAAATCTTTACCTTTAAAAACTAATAGGGAAAAATCTAAAATCATTTGCAAATTTTCACTGACAAGTATTCTCTCAGTTTCCATTCTTCCATTTCTTCAGACCTAAACTTATAATTTATAAACCTGATTTTTATTGTATTTTTCCCTTAAATGAATTTTTCTTGACTCATCTTATTTTGTCATTTATCTGCTCTAATGCTAAATTCTTCATTCTTATCTATTTGTGTTATTAGGTTATTTTTCTTTATTCGATATTATTGTTATTTAATGTATCATTTCCCTGCCCATATGGTTTTGAGAATCAATTAGGATTCAGATCAGCTATTGTAGTTGGCAAACACAAGACAAAAATCCCTTGTAGTTTGGCCCAAGGTGGATCTTCAAGTCTAAGGTCTGAGATTTCAAGCTTTGTGTTCAAGAATATAAGTGAAGATTATCAGATTTGATGACTTTAGAAGGTTGGCATGGGAGCTACAAATTAGAAACAACATGGGGGTCTAATCATTCACTCTATGTTCTTGTCAAAGAAAGTTCTACATTTTGGAGTAACTGAAGCCTATAAAATTTGAGGCTCTTTTAAAAAAGTGAAATATATTAATAATATAAAAATTTGGGGTACCTATCAAGGCCTGGAAAGATACCATGCTAATTAGAGACCCCAAAGCTTAACCTTTATTTTATTAATAATGAATCCACCTCTGCTCTCAGATGGAATTTCTGATGACAATTTTAGATAGAATATATCATCTGTACGTTTATCACTGCAACCACTTGATACAACCTTTTGAAAAGAAAGCTATGTCAATACTAAAATACATGATGCACTGAGACTCTTAGAACAGTTCCCAAATCACAAATTGTGTGAGCACAGGCATTGCATTAAATTTTCAGGTGATAAAATTGGCATTTTCATTGTATGGGACTAGGGAAACCTGAGTTAGGAGAAATGAGGCAAGAAATGAAAAGTAGTATTTTAACAGGACGATAAGTTAATGAATGTGATACACAGAGACAAAACACCGTAGAAGAATAATAGTGGTTTCAACATATAAATTGTGTAAATAATTTCAGGACTTATTTAAGTGAAAAAAAAAAACACATTTATATAGGCGAGGCAAAAAATTCCCAAGTACAAAAATAGTAGCAAAAGTACAGTCATCTTCAAACATAATATGTTAAAAAATGGCTTAGATTTAATGAGAAATTATTCATTTACTTATCAGATGAATGTCTTAAGGGAAAACTGAAGAAGATTTTTCTGTGGATCTCTTCCTTGTCCTATATTTGACCTGCTCCTTTTTTTAATTCAAATGTCACACATTTTTTCACCCTTAGAAATGACAGATTCATCTTTTAATGACTTAATCCGAGGGTTAGTAATTCTACATAGGCGCATAAGTCCATGACGATAGAAAAAAAATCAAGAAAAAAAGAGATTTGTAAAAAAGAAATGAATGGTATTATAAAAGTTATTCAAGAAAGTGTGCATGAATCTAAGGAGCAAATAATTCTGTACCATGTCGTGCAGTGAAGTGAAGTAACAGTATTCTAAATGTCATTATGCTTCTTGAGATAAGATTTACCTGATTGTAAACTGACTTGAATATTACATTATCATTAGAAAAGCATTTTAAATGAGCATATGTATGAATTAGGCTTGGGAATAGACTGGTTGGGAATTTTAAAATGTCAAGCCAAAATAATAAATTATGTATTTATATGAGAGTTTTAATCATAATTCCTAAGTTAAATAATAAATGGATTAGGACATCAGATGGACAATTTATTTCACAGATTGAATACCTCCAGACCACAAGCATCCAACTGTGAAACGAGGGTACACTGATCTGATTCAACAACTAAATTATTTGTTGTGTATGAGAGAATGATGAACACTTATTTATGATTGACATTAGGGAAAGCAGACAAAAGTAAAATATTGCAATACAATAATCAGAACTGATTCATAAAACTAAATTATTGAAAATCTATCAAAAATTTAGCTGTTTCTACTTATGGGGAAGTATTCATTCTATTTACGTTTTCTAAAGTACTGTTAGAAGACTATTTGCCCATGTTTTAAGTCCAAATATCAGTAAATGGAATATTTCTTTTGCTTGTGATTTTGAACTTCATGTCAGATTGATAAAATATTTAAGAAAATTTTTAAATATTTTAATTATTATACTAGTATAAAATATGAATATATTAGAATTTACACCTAAGAGATTATTTTGTATGTCCAGGTTCTTGTGGCAGTTACATATTTCTTTTTTTTTTTTTTGTCTTTTTGCCTTTATGTGGAGCCGTACCTGTGGCATATGGAGGTTCCCAGGCTAGGGATCTAACAGGAGCTGTAGCTGCTGGCCTTCGCCACAGCCACAGCAACGTGGGATCCGACCTGCGTCTGCAACCTACACCACAGCTCATGGCAACGCCGGATCCTTGACCCACTGAGCAAGGCCAGGGATCGAACTCGCAACCTCATGGTTCTTAGTCGGATTCGTTAACCACTGAGCCACGAAGGGAACTCCAGTTACATATTTCTTTAAAGTAGCATCTTGTATTATCACTTCACAAAAAATGATAGAAAAACAGCTTTGAAAAATATACTATTCTGATTAAAAATTTAATACATGGTAGCTGTAAAAGGTTTGATTAATACCTGATCAGCAGCAATCCAATATTTGGCCTAACACTGAATTAGACCAATACTCTAGTCCCAGTTTTGTTACAGTTGGCACCCAGGGAAACTGTTGACCTTGAAAGACTTCTCATTCTTTCCTGCAACATGTCAATGGCCTATATGGTCTTATCTGACGTCTATTTTAGGATCTGTATGTTTGTATATCTTTTTTGCTCTTGTTGTTTTGCTTTCCAGAGCTGCTTCTGCAGCATATAAAAGTTCCAGGCTAGAGGTCTAATCGGAGCTGCAGCTGCCAGCCTATGCCACAGCCACAGCAATGCCAGGTCCTTAACCCACTGAGAGAGGCCAAGGATCAAACCTGCATCCAGGGATACTAGTCAGGTTCATAACCTGGTGAGCCACAACAGTAACTCCTGTATGTCTTAATTTTTATCCCTAAAATATTATAATTTAATGTAATGAAAATACAACAGCAATGAAAAAGCAAGAATAACCAGTATCCAGAGTCAGAAGAATGCCAAGGATTTAGTAGGATGCTGTAGGGACAAAAGCTCTAAAATATCAAATAATATTCCAGACACATTGCAGGTGACCTGACGTATTCTGAACATAGAAGGCCTAAACCTTTACTCTTTGAGTAAAGATTCTACAGTCTAATAAACAATAAGATGTGAATACTTTCAAGTCCTTCCAGAAATAAGAAATTTAAAAATACAGACAAAGGAATATGAGTTAAGTAAAGTTTTACTTATTAAATGTCACTTTCTAGAATGTATGCTATAAGATCATTGTTCAGCCAGTCCCTTTCTCTCTTCCTCTACACGCACACACACACACACATACACACACACGCCCAGAGCTATTGCCAAAATTGCATGCTTTCCTAGTGACAGCCTATTCTCTGTGGAATTTGTTTCCATTTTGATGTGTGCCAGTCAGCCCTCATTTTCAAAGAAATCAAGTGACAGCTTCTTCCTCTAGAGATAATTCAGGTTATAGGCATGATTTGATATCTTAGCTATATAAGCTATGACGGAAATATATAATAATTGAAACCCAATAAATTCCTTAAAGAATAATTAAGCAATAAGACCAAACAACTTTGAAAGTAATTTTGCAAGCTCTATATGTGTGTGTGTGTGTGTGTGTGTGTGTGTGTGTATTTATATGAATACATGTGCATTCATACACCTATACACACACTCAACAACATAACCATACATTTTAGTATTTACTCTTTTAAAGTTATTATGAAATCCCCTATGTGCAAAAGGTGGAAGAGGGAGCCAAATCAGGAATTTTTAAAAGTATATATTTTATTCTAACCTTTGAAAAATAATGACTAAGAATATGATAAATTAACAAAAATGTTACTGGAAAATGTATCTCTGATAGGGATGTTCACGTTCAGTTGATAAGTATTAAAAACAAAGTCACTAAACTACATGTAAAGAGAAGATTAATTCTGGAAACAGGATATAAAAGTGTTGATGTTTCTTCCCACTTGAAGCATAAGTTCACATTGGTGCTGAATCAGAGGGTAATTCTGTTGCTAACTGGCAACAGAACTTGATGATTTCCATTGTTATTGTGGTAGGAGGACAGGCAAATAAAAGAAAAAGCAAGCGTGGGCAATTTTACTTCACACAAATTTTTTAGAACACAATTATAGTGCAGATAATATGCAGGAATATACCTAAAAATGTGAAAATTTTGTCCATGTATTTTTAAAAATACGATAAAATGTTGCAGATCTCTGTAAAAATACCAAATGATAGAGGCTTAGTATTGAACTTTGAGCAACTGAAGAAACAGATCTTAAGAAATTCCTACAGATATTAATAATGAAATGATTCTAAGGTAAGGAACTACCTTGCATAGGCGGTAAAGAATATCAGAAGATATTAGCAAAGAAGAAAATAAAAACAGAGTGAATCCGAACACAAACCATTACTTTGTCACCTCTTGTTATCGATGTTTGCAATTCTTTAATGAGTAAGGAGTTGCAAATCATTACTGATACACATATACTTAGATTAAATTTATAATTTATTATTAGTTTCAGTAAGTTTCAGAGTAAAATTTATGGAGTTCCCTTTTAATGAGTTCATATTCTTCTGAACTCTTTGTTTTGTCTTGGTAAAGAAAAAAGCAGCCCCTAACAGCTGAGAGCTGGTTGCATTGACTCTGCAGGCTTCATTTGCCTGACTTAGATCTGGTGCACACAGCTGATGAACATAAATACCATTTCATAGAACATCAACATCAGACAAGGCTATTCTGTGAGTGTGATTGGTCACGATAAAAATAAGACCATGTGTAGTCATCTGAGCAAAACAGAAACAAGAACATTGTCTAGCAGTTCCCTTGTGGCTCAGAGGGTTAAGGATCTGAGATTGTCACTGCAGCAGCTCAGGTCACTGCTGTGGTACAGTGTGCTCCCTAGCCCAGGAATTTCCAAATATGTCAAGCAGCTCCCTAGCCTAGCATCCTAGCTCTTATGAATGACTGGTGTATATAACTATGTATGAACTGCTGCTTCTTCCTGACCAGATAAGACCAAAAACAAAGTCTCTTTTCCTTGACTCCTTCCCTAAATTACCTACACAAACCACAAACTCAAATCCTAGAAATCCTTTTTGATATCCTCGTTCCCCATAGTATAAGGTTTCCATCACTGTGTGATTCAGTCAACCAACTTTGACTACATATAAGTTCCTACTGGCATTTGGCTAGAAGGCCTAGACTAGTATCATAAAGATAAAATAATTAAAATTTCCCCTCCTCACTTTGATGCTATTGATAGATATCTGGATTGTGAATATTTTACCTATTTATTGTAGTCAAGCTTTTTGTGGCTTATCTAGTTGTTCTACACATTATATCTAATTCATGGAAATGCAATCTGTGGTGATGAAATGTGGAGATTTGTAACTTGTTCACTGCCTACTTTCCTCATGTATGAATGTATATTTTTCCAAGTCAAACTTCCCTATGTTTTGGGAGATATCACAATCCCTTTTTTAATAAAAAGATTCCAAAAGAAAACTGTGGCTTTTGAAAAGAAATAAAACAAATATCAGCAATTTCTGATGAGTTTTGAGGAGCCATTTGAGGGCAAAACGTGTCTTTTGCCCTCAAATGGCTCAATAGTAGAAACTGATGGCCTGTGTATGATTCCTGCCCAAGGGGTTTTAATGACTGGCTTATCTTTGTTAACTTGTTTTAAAAGCCCAGGCGAAGACTTTGAGACACTGTGACTTGTGTTTTTCCACCCGCTTATCAGTTTATTTTTTGATTTCATAGATTATTTACAATTTCATTTTGTACAAGTTCAGAGGGGAAGTGAAGCATAGCAGAGATACAACCTGGCTTCACAGTTAGGGGTGTGTAACCTGGATTAAGACTGCTTGGATTTCAATGATTGATCTACCACATACAAGGAATGTAATATCGTCAAAGTTGTTTTTCATCTTTTTGCTTTAGTTTCTTTTCAGTATAGAGATATTTATAGTATCTTCTTTGTAATTCTTTCTTTGAAAATTAAATGAGTTAATATGTGTAAAGCTATAGAACTATGCTAGCACATAGCAGGCACTAAATTAATATTGTTAAATATTTATAGAAAACCTAAAGATCCATCTGACCACTACTGCCAGTCACAATATGCTTATAGTTATATGTTTATTGAGTATATTTCTAAACTACTCTGTGTTAACACATATTCATGAGTACAGATTATATTATTGTAAAAAATGAAGGAAATCATACTGCTCTTATATAGTTTTAGTCACTTTAATTGAAAGTATAATTTATGCACAGTAAATTTAATCTGTATGCAGCATGAAGTATAGATCAAGGTTTAATTTTATTTTGCATATGAGTATTTAAATGCTCATGTAGCGTTTGTTAAAAAAAAAAAATCCTCTCTCCACGGAAGTGCATTTGTTTGTTCATCGCAACAATTGACCATATTTCTGTAAATCTTTCTCTAGATTATTTATTTTAATCAACAGGTATATACATTTTCCTATAACCATAGTGTTTCGTTTGCTGTAACTATATGCTACTTAAAATCAGGTGGAGTGAGCCTTGTAATGTTGCTGTCTTTCAATTTTTAAAATTAAGCTAACTCATTTGTCTTTCCATATAAAATCATCTTGTCAATATCTAAAGAAATTCTACCTGGGAAATGAATGAATCAATAGATGAATTTTAATTAATTTCTTATTTTCTAATATAAGTATTGAATGCTATAAATTTCCCTGTAAACCACAGCTTTTCTGAACCCACAAGTGAAATTGCATTAAATTTAAAGATTAATTAATAGAAAATTGACATCTAAAAATGTTGTTTCTTATCAATAAAGACTACATATGTCTCCAACTTTAAAAAAATTTGAATTTTATTTCTCTAGTATTTGTAGTTTTCTAATATACACCCTAAAATATTTTGTTAATCTTAGGCCTGTTTATTCGTTAAATTATTATACATTGTATTATTTTTTAAATTTTAATTTCAAATATCTATTGATAGAATATAAAAATATGATTGTTATTTATATGTTCACCTGTATCTTTCAGCATTGATAAATTCATTTTTTAATTCTAGGATCTGTTTTTTAGAATCCTTGGGATTTTCTATGTAGATAACCATGTCATCTATAAACAGGTATTTTCATTATTTCTTCTTTTCAATCTCTACCTTTTAAAATAAACTTTCAAACATGTATTGCTTTAGTGCACTAGCTAAGACTCACATTAAGGTATTAAACAGGTATAGTGAGAATAGTTATCCTTGCCTTATTCCTAGTCGAAAGTGAAAATCATCAATTTTTTACCATAAGTGTGATGTTAGCCTTAGTTTTTTGTTTTGTTTTATAATCATATCCAAATCTTTGTTCCTCTATTTCTAGAATCACATATTTTCCCTTTTGGGAGGCTAATATGGTGGGTTATATTGATTTATTTTTGAGTGTTAAAACATTACTGGCATTACTGTAATACCCTCGATTTATCATATTTGTTTATCATGCATCATTCTTCCCATAATCTGCTCAAAGTGAAACAGTTCGTGTTACTGTTTCTCTTTGGAGTTACCTATCACTCTTTGGAATTCGGTTCACTTGATAAAATTAAGTAATTTTATGAATTTACAGATGCTCTAGTTTTTTTTTTCCATTTTTGGGATAGCATTATAATTCTCTTTTGGCTTTTATTGTTATTGTTCAACAGTTTGTCAGTATGCCTTAGAAATATTATTTAATACCAATTTATATAGATCCACTTCAGTCTTTTTAACTGTTTTTGTATGTAAAGGTAGTAATTAAGCATTAGTTTCCTTAATGATGAGCACTTAAACTGTATTTGGTGTGTCCTGATTCCAAACAAGATAGCCCTATTAGATCCCTTCTTATGCATATGTGCAGTGTTTTTCTGAGTGGATATCAAAAGAGGAATTTCCATTTGTACAAGTTAAATATAACTGGATGGAAATGTTCTTTTATCTGCAGCTATACTGATTACTTTCCATGCAGCCAGACAGGAGAGTATTAGTTTTTCTACCCTTCACTAATACTTAACATTATTAAACATCTTAATTTTGGCAATGTGATGAGTAAAGAAAGTATTTTGTGTCTTTAATATGGATTTTTCTAATAATAGTGATATTGATCCTCATTTGATATATTTATTTGTCCTTTTTATCTTCCATTCTCAATTTTTGTTGGTGATTTGTTAAAATTATTAATTTTAGATATTAATCCTTTATATGTGTACACAGAAAATATTTTCTTTCTGTAGTTATATAGTAACTCTAATAATTACACTCTGGTTACAGTAAGAAGTTTATTAATAGTTTCTTTCATGACTTTTTGTTTTGTCCTGTTTAAATATGGCTTCCTTTCTAGAGGTTTTAAAGATATTCTCCTATATTCTCCTGAATCTAAAAAAGTACACAGATATGTTTACTGATTTTACAGTCACTATATTTTTTAAAGTTTAGACCATTTAATTTTGAGATTCACTACTGTAGATAGTATTGATTTCTTCCAAAGTGGGAGTCATTTTTTAAAAATAAATTTCATTGGGAGTTCCTTTCCTGGCTCAGTGGTTAACGAGTCCGACTAAGAACCATGAGGTTGCGGGTTCCATCCCTGGCCTTGCTCAGTGCGTTAAGGATCCGGCGTTGCCATGAGCTGTGGTGTAGGCTGCAGACGCGGCCCGGGTCCCGCGTTGCTGTGGCTGTGGCGAAGGCCAGCAGCTACAGCTCCTGTTAGACCCCTGGCCTGGGAACCTCCATATGCTGCGGGTACGGCTCTAGATAAAAAAGGCAAAAAGACAAAAAAAAATAAATGAAAAATAAAAAAAATAAATTTTATTGGAATATAGGTGACTTAAAATGTTGTGCTAATATCAAGTGTACAGCAAAGTGAATGACCCATAAATATACATTTAATAGGATTAGATTACGTTTATGAATTAGTTTGGAATTTCTGGCATCTATACTGTTGAATCTTTCTCTCTTTACATCAATTTATATCTCCATTTACTCACATTTTTATTACTGTCCTTACATAAAGTTTTACCATTTTCTTCTAAAATGTCTTACAGATTCTTCTGAGATTTATTCCTAAGTACTTTATGCTTTACAGTTGTTAATTGATACTGAACTTCTTATTAATATATTCCTTAATTAACCATGACTGAACTAGAAGAGGCATAAAAACTTGGTAATTCAATTCATGGGCTTCAGAGTCACACCGAAGCCCAGCTTTGTCACTTATTAGCTATATGACAATGGAGAAATTATAATTTTTACATCAGTTTTCCTCTTTTTAACGTAGAGATAATGACAGTATTTATTTTGAAAACTTGTCAAACAAAAATTACATAAGGTAATACGTGTAAATAACCTCTTATAGTACTTAGCATATTTAATTTAATCAATAAATATTAGATGGTATTTTAAGAACACTGTTAATTTTTTATGGTTCTCATCTGACCCACCTGGATATGTTACATATACAATCATAGCATCTAGAAATAATGACTTATATTTCTTCCACTAAACATAAATTCTGTTTATTCATTTCTTTATCATTATATCGACTACAACCTCGTATACAAAATATTGGTGTGAAAGGCAGACTCTAGTCTGTTTCTTCTGAAAGTATTTCTAATATTTAGACATCATATATTATCTTTGCTATTTATTTTTGGAGATTCTTTCTCCATGTAAGAAAGTTTATCTACTTTTTAGTTTACTGTAAGATTATTTAATTAAATTTTATATTTCTTTTAAAACCTATTGAATTTAATTTGTTGAATATATGTTTTGTGGTCTCTGGAAATAATTTGCTATCCCTTACTCCCTTGCTCTATTAACAGAATAGATGTCACTACATATAACATGTTTTTAAATGTTAAACTATGTCTGAACATTTGAGCAAACTTTTGAGTAGTCAAGTTTCTACTTTTTATGTAATATATTTATGATTTTTATAGTCTCCTGGAGTTCCCATTGTGGCTCCGAGGGTTAAGGACCCAACATAGTCTCCTTGAGGATGCAGGTTCAACCCCTAGTCTTGCTCAGTGGGTTATGGATCTGGCTTTGCGGCAAGCTTGTGGCATAAGTTGCAAATGCAACTCAGATCTCATGTTGCTGTAGCTGAAGTGTAGTCCACTAGCCTGGAAACTGCCATTTGCTATAGGTGTGGCTTTAACAAGAAATACAAATGATATTCTCATCCTTAGTCTCTCTGTTTATACACAAAATGGATCTAAACCTCCATTTTCTGGTCTGATTTTGTTATAATCACTTATTTAAGCTCACAAAATAAACTGAATGAGATTATTCAATTTAAAGTAGTACTCCTTGATTTTCCAGTTAATATCATTTTTTAAATTAGTCCATGTTGATAAAGTTAGATCTATATCATTCTTTTTATTTGCTTCCTAGTATTTACGGTATGACCATAAAATTATTCCATCATTTTTTCACTGATTTAAGAAATAACTGTTAGTACCTACATTATATTTAGCATCATTTGCAATGTCCATTCTATAGCAGTGAACAAAACAAAAGGTCTAATCTCATGGAGCTGATATACTTTTTGATAGAGACAAATAATAGACTACTTGATGAGTAAATATTGAATTCCTGGCAGTGATATTTAGTTCAGAAATAGTTTTAAAAGGCAGACCAATGGGGTATAGGATGACAAAATTGTGATATCTTAGGACAATCAGGGACAAACATTTCAGAGAGGTAGCATTTGAACAGAAAAGTAAGTGAACATTAAAAGTAATCAATAACTATTCATATTTTCATTTTTCTCTTGATATTTCTTCCCTACCACTTTCTAAACTGGCATTATATGGGATTTTATGCTGTACTGTTATATATTTTCTTTAATAAATGTATGTCTAATATTTGTATAGACAACATATGTACTAACTTCTGCTTCTGCTGTACAAACAATTTACCATTTTCTCTTGGATTACATGCTCATTTTAGTAGGATAAACTCTCTAATATTTTTTCTAAGAAGATCTGAGGAGGTAAATTGTCTAATTCAACTTGTTATTTGATTAAAAGTCTACTTATATCACCTTTTATACTAAGGTGTGTCACCAACTGTGGATTCCTAGCTGTAATGCTGATTTTCTAAAAACTTAAAAACATTGTTCCATTTTTTTGTTATTAAAAACAATAGTTGTTATACTAGTAGTTGTTGTAGAAGTACTAGTTGTTGTAGAAGTAGTTTGTTTTGCTGATGAGAAACCTGAGGCAAATATGATTCCTATTGATTAGTAGATAATCTCAAGTTTTTCCATCTCTATTAAGCTTTAATGATACTTTTGGATAGTAACTGTTGGTGTTATTTTATTCTTCCTATTAATTTATTTTACTCAGTGGGTTAGACTTCACTGGCCACTTCAAATCTGTCTTTTTTTTAACCCCTACTTTTGGAAACTTTTTATGAATTCTTTGAAGATTGCTTTCATCTATATGTTCTAGTCATTCCTTTCAGAATGTCTCTTAAAGGGTGGAAGAAATATTAGGTCTATAGTCTACTTCATTAAGATTTATTTCTTGCTCCCCTAATTTTTAGGTAATATCTTATATCACAAATATCTTCAGCCATGTCTGTGATTATCATTTATGTTTCATTTTGTTTCTTTGAATTTGAGTAATTGAAATTTTAATTTCCATAATATCTTTTGAAACTATTTTTGCCATACTCAAGTTCATGTGCCCCAAGCACAGTGAGGCAGAACAAACTGAAATGTCAGAATTTGGAGCAAAATCTATTGCAAGTGCCAAGCAAGGAGAATGGGTGGCTTGTTCTTGAAAAACCTGAGCTTCCCAATGTGTTTCAGTGAAGAAATTTTTAAAAAGAATTTGGGGTTATGTCTGTAGGATGTGTGCCTTTCTTCTGATTGGTTGGCGGGGAAGTAACAGGATGGTATTTCAGGAATCTCAGTCCAACCAGCCTTGGGTCCATGTGCTTGTGCTCAGCTTGTAGTCATCATCATCCACCTGGGTGGTGGCCTTAGTTCCTATAGAAGAACTCAGAGATGTGTATCAGATTATAGTGTGTTTTCCTTTCAGGAGAAACTAGGAGTCTTGTAACTCAGTTGTTCTAATGATTAAACATTAGAACAACTAATGTTTGGACAACTAAGGGTAGATTCTAATGTGTGAATCTGCCCTTTGGAACTCAGGGAAGGTCTACGTGGCTGAAGCCCTTTTTCTATAAACAAGAAATTTAGGACACAGAAATGTTTTTCCACCTAGGAGATCTCCACAGTGTCTGTTCTGTTTCATTCATTCTGTGTATTCTGTACCTTAGTTCATCTCCCTGAGGGTATTAAATATATTGACCCTATATTCCTCTTTTGTTTGCTCAGTTATCTCTGCTGCTTTTGTTACAAATTATTTCTGTTTATTTTCATATCTTTTGTGATATTTACCTCTCAGTATTTTATATACACATAAACACACACACACATATATAATATATATAGTTTCACACATTTATCCACCAGATATGTATGTGTGCATAAGAGTACATAATATTTGTGCTTCTTGTTAGACTTTGCTAAGTCTGTTTGCATAGCTTGAATATAAATTTGTACTGGACAGGGCTTGCTTCAGAAGTTAAAACTGTTATTTGCATGAATACAGAACAACTAAATGATATCAAGTCTTGTTCACTGGAGTGTTTCCCTAACTAGTATTATGAACACAAAAGCGATAGTTCTTCCTGGTCCACTTGGAACTACCTTGTTTTCACTAACAGTGAAGAGAAAAACACCACTGTTGTTGCTGCCTGTTCCAAGGGTGTGGAGCGCATTTGTCAGTGAAGGCTCTTGCTCAGGGACCTCCATCCCTAGTGACCTAGACAGCGAACTCTTGACACACTCCTGCTTTAAAGAACACCAGGTCCATGTTACCTCATCCTCGCAAGTAGACTTTTCTGTACGTATTTTAGCTTATGGTTTTATTCATAAACCCTATCCTGTTCTCTTGCCTGCTTTCTAAGGTTCTACATAAATTTTAAGTGCTTTTTTTAAATAGAAGTTTATTCAATACTGTTAAGGGCCCTTTGTATACCAAATGTTTGAAAAAAATGCTGGTAATTTGGCATTGGAGAAGACACTAAGCTTTAAGCCGAAATGTAGAGTAGTGGAAAGAAATGGTTTTAGAGGGAAATACAAATATCCCATGACAAATTCCTGAAGTGCCTCAGAAAGTTTATTTTTATTTTCAAAATTTTTTTTACATATTTCTTTATTTGGTTTAGTGACTTTGAAACCACACATCTCAGACTGAGACTGAACCCACTGTCATGTAATTAAAAATCACATTTTTAGTCTCATGACTTGAAGTTCAATTTCTATGCCTTGGTGCAGGAAGAATTCAGTGAGAAACAAAGTGATAGGTAAGAAGTAGATGTATTGAGAGATGAAGTGTGAGACATCTCAGAAGATGAGAGTGGTCTGGAAGATGTGCATTCCATAGACAGAATCCAGTCCATTTCAACCCGTGAGAGAATGGCTCCGAAATACAGGGTGGTTCAGTTTTACGGGCTGGGTAATTTCATAGGCTGGGAAGTGGGAGGAGTATTCCCACTATTTCAGGAAAGGGGTAGGGATTTCCAGGAATTAGACAAGTGCTCACTTTTTGTCCTTTTTTGGTTGGCTTCAAAAGTGTCATGGCACTTGTGGGTATGTCATTTAGCATATGCTTATGCATTACAGTGGGTGTATAATGGGGCTAAGAGTCCACTGAAATTCTCACCTTCCTCCATTTTAGGCCTAATCAGTTCTAACCAGTTTTTGTCTTGTCCTCAATGGCTATGTCATTTTTTTTAAAGGTTGTTCCCCTTTCCCTCTTGTTCATGCCCCTCTCAGAAATTTTACTCCCATATTCTTGTGGGATGGAGAGGGGCAATGGTCCCTCTTCTCTAACTGCTTCAAGGCTGAATAGGGTGTTGGCCCTACCTGTCAGCAGTAAAAATCTCTGAATGCCTTATCTGTGGGTCCAGGGGCAGGACAGATACTTGTTTTAAGGTGCTATCCTCACATAGTCACCATCTTGATGTGGAACTGTTGTGACTGCTTCCATAGGCTTCCTATGAATCTTCTTGAAGATGAAGCACTTTTGCAACAGCATCAGAGTACAATACTAACTGTAAACAAATGACTAAATACTTAAAACACACAGTTAAATATATGATTACAGTGGAATCGATAAACTTGGTTGCAATAACGAGAATTATGAATGATTACACTGAATTTAGCATACCAAATAATCCTAGTTAATTTAGTATCTGAGATGCCTCAGAGTTCCTCTAAAACATTTCAAAATTCCCTGGAGGACAGAAGCTCTTTTAGAATCTGCCAAAGAATATTTACTCACTTAACCAAAGTGGGAAAAAAAAAGAAAAGTCTCAAAGCAAATACAGATCATTTAAAGGCAAGGAAGCTTAAACAATCTGTTATCAAAGCAGCATTCTAAGAAAACTTTGTTCTTTTCACAGGGGGAAACCTAATCCAACTCTTGCCTCAGCTCACTTCCAGCAAAATCCATTTATCCACCTAAATGTCTTTTTCCTTTTCCATAAGCCTTCTACAATAGTCTATATCCATATTATCTTGCCCTCTATTCAGAAGCAACTAGCTCTAAGACAAAAATCACTCTCTTTTCCCTTAAGAAAATGCAATGTCATTCCTCATTCTTTCATCTCTTCAAAACACACATCCAGAAGTTCCCATTGTGGTGCAGCGGAAAGGAATCCAACCAGTATCCATGAGGATGTGTGTTCAATCCCTGGCCTTGCTCAGCAAGTCGAGGATTTAGCATTGCTGTGAGCTGTTGTGTAGATCAGAGATGCAGCTTGGATCTTGCATGTTGCTGTGGCTGTGGTACAGGCCAGCAGCTGTGGCTCTGATTTGACCCCTATCCTGGGAACTTCCATATGCCACAGGTGTGGCCCTTAAAAAATAACAACAAGAACAACAAAAAAGCATCCCACTTTCCATAAGCAACTGTCTTCTACATCAGCAACCCATAGATTGGTAAACATAAATGTCAATAATTTCTAAAACTGTGTCCTCTCTTATAGAGATTATCTCGGGTGGCATCAAACATATTCATCAATAGTCCTAAATACCTTTAGTTTCTCTGTTTAGTAATCAACGCTTAGTATCTTATTTTATTTGGGAATGACCTAGCGATTTAACAAACTTCCATCACCCTATTTAATTGAGCACAACTCCATAATTTCATGTTACCGAATATCTGGAGAGATCATCCACATGAAGACATCCCTAAAACATAATATTTCCCATAGAGCTTACCTAAAAGCTATTATTTACATTTATTTTGTTAAAAGTTTTTTCACTTTGAGTTACTTTCCTTGCTGACAAATTTGCAACAGATCTAAGGTCTTATTTGACCTCTAGTAAACCTAAGTACAGAAGTATTATACTTAATATTGATGACTCAACTCTAAAGACATATCTGTATTAATCATACCATGTCCATACTAACTTAAACCAATTAAATGGAGCTCTTTTATGGCAGAGCCATACATCTAGAACACATATGCACAAAACTCAAAAACCTTGTAGTTCCTATTCCAAAATTTCAGCTATAAGCCAAGTAAACAATGTAAAACCTGTCAGTTACAAAAGAGATTGGACTCTGGGTTTCTTGCAGATGGAGCAAATCAAGGTCACCTGTCTAGATAGCTAAACACTTTTTACTAATGTTTATGGAAAGACACAAGATTTCTATTTGTCCTTGACCAGTCAAGTTCCAAAGTACATAGCCTTTTCCCAAAAATTTGCATTTCATAAAAAAGTTGGAGATAAGGTTCCTTGTGAAGACCAGGATGAAGAATATTTGCATCTCAAAGGCACAGGCAAATTCTTCCTTGGATGACTTTGTTCCCCAAGGCCGGAAAAACAATTTTTTTCCCTCACAGAATTGGGTAGCCACCTCAATAATATCAAAGGACTGTCCTACCCATTCACCTATCTTGGAATGATTTTTTTTTCCCCTCATTTAGCTTAGGGGAGAAGGTCTTACTCCCAAAATTCCTATCAGGCTCTGAATATCAGCTACGGACAGTTTAGTCAAACCAGTGACCTCCTATTTTGATCCAGGTTTTAATTTAATAATCACAAGCTAGATATATTTGGCCAAGATTTGAACCCTGATATTCATATTCCAAGGTCTACTTAAAGACGTCTATTTTAGCACTAGATTTAATTTGCTCCTTTCCACGTTCTGTTAGAATCATTTGGCCATGAGGATGGTTCTCTTGCCCCTAGAAACAGAACGACCCTTAACTTGCTTAACAAATCTCTTCCCATTTAAGGGATAAGATAATCAGACACAAACAGAAAGGAATGTAGAAATAGCTGGCCACTGGTGTTGCAAAAAGGGGATTCTGTTGCCAAAATTTGGCCTCTGTCCGCCGGTGCCAAATTGAAATGCAGAGACAGAGTTTTGTTTAAAAGGAGAAAAAGATAGCTACATTGCATTCCAGGCAAAGGGGGCCATGGCGAGGCTAATGCCTTAAAGACTGTGTCCTCTTTGGAAGGGATTAAGAGGTGGCTTTATAGCTTCAAGAGTGGAGAATAGGGCCATAGATAAGGATCCGGATAAAGGAAGCTTGAATTGTATTTCAAAGCTGGTGTTTAGTGGCCCCAGGACTGGTTCTGGTGGTCCTCCTTCTTCCCTGAATAAAGAATGTTTCATCAAGTAGTTATTCCATTTGTTCTGGGTTTTGGTTCTGCAGAAAGGCTCAAAGATATTGTTATGTATATTCCTTAAGGAGGAACCAGGACCTTGTCCCAAGGTTGCACTGCTCCTCCCTGGTCTCTGAACCCCCTCCCTTTCCTGATTAGCACCTGCCCTTTGGAACACAGGCAAGGGCATGGAGACTGAGGCTTATTTCCTAAAAATAAGAAATGAAGGGCACAGAAAGACTTGTGTGCCTAGGAGCTCCATAGGGCACTAGCTCAGTTCCAGTTCCAGGAAAGTGTGCCCTACCTGCTATCACATACTCCTTACATGGCTAAGGCTTCCGATCCCTTGAGTTAAGACCCCAAAAGTTGCACCAGTGTCTTTATAAGAATTCTAGTAAGTGGCCCACTACATCAATGATTATTGGAAGCTCAGCAATAGTTATGGAGATGGTATCTGTAAGCGAAGCCACTTTTAACCTCGGGACTGCTTTAGTCTTTTGGCTGCAAAACTATCAGTGGGCAAGGGGCCCCATTGTTTTCTGGCTTTGGAGGCATTCCCTTCTCCAGTGCCCTGGCTGTTTGTAAAGGGTGCATCAATTGCTATCTTCCCTCCAGTGACCCTTTTGTCCACACAGGGTACACTGGTCCTATCTGGATATCAGTAGTGGTCCACCAGGACCCGATTGGCCTGTAAAAGCCAGCTTCCCCTTTGGTGATCTCTGGGTGGACAGAGCCACTAAAATCATCTGGGCCTTTGGCATGTTTCTCTGAGTGTCTTCAGCATTTTCAGCCATATTTCTATTATTAAAAACTGAATAAGCCAGTTGGAGCAAATCATTTATGGGAGACTGAGGACCAGCAGTTGCTTTCTGAATTTTGCCCTTAATGTCTGGGACAGACTAGGCTATGGAATGCATAGCCAAAAGGACATGCCCCTCAGGGCAGTAGGATTCCACAATGCATACTACCTAAAAGCCTCCACCAGTCTCCCTTGACAGACCACAGGATTTTTTACCTGTCTCTATTGGACCTCTTTCACCTTTTTATAATTAACAGGTTTTACTGTAAGTTTTTCCTTCCCTCCATTAAAGAAGTAATCATATGATTCTATCTATCTCTATCAATAGAATTCACCTGGTAATTCCATTTGGGGTCTGCCTCAGGGATGGCATGTTCCCCCCAATATTGCTGCATGGCCCTGTGGGGTGGGTCAGTTTAAATGTCTTCTGTGTCCTTCCTAGAGTTATACCTTCAGGCTCACATGCCTTAAATTCCATGTACATTTCATTGCCTAAATACAAGACCATGCAAATTTGAACATACAGAAAATTGCTCCATTTTAATTTCCTTCTACGATATAAATCTAATGGCAATATAGTATCATAACTCAGAGACCCATTTAGTGATCAGTTTTCTTGGCTTTCTAACTCAAATTGTGTCCAAACCTGATTATATGACCTAATACATCTTTTCCTTTTTTAAATATCTGTTGCCTGAGTTTTTCCCAAACCTGGAGTATATGGCCCGGAGAGGTATTGGTCAGACTGATGCAGCCTGACCTATTTCAGACACAAAAATGAGGCAATGTCTATGATTCCTGTGCTATCCAAAACTTCCACTCTTGTGTCAAAATCCACTGTGCAATTTGGTCAAGATTCATACTTTGAATTTACCCCTTCCAAGGTAGTCTCCCAGCCAGGCGTTAATGACCAAAAAGTTGCCACACAGGAATAGCACGGAAGGTTTCCCCAGTGCTGATGGTGAATGGGAGTTGGTCTAGCTGCAAGTTTGGAAAAAAGGGTTAGCACTTTATGGATCAGAGGGAAGGGAATAAAAACAATAAAAAGTGTATCTTGACAGCCACACGGGTCATTTGGGATTAAGAAAAAAAAAAGGAAAGAAAAGGAAAAGAATAAACACAAAATGTAGGAGAAAGATCTCAGAATCTAGGAGAAGAGTACTGATTATTAAATCCTGCAGCAACAGTCTGTACTGGACCTGCTGTCAGATGTGTGTAAACATAGCTATTTCATACCATTTTTCTATAGCAAACTATGCCAATTGCCATTATTCCTCTGGTACAGACCTAGGGTCCCATTATCAGAGCCCCAAAGCATTCCGGGTTGATCGACCCATCTAAGTCCAAGATCTAACTCTCAACATTTTCTTACCATATAACTTCCCTTTGTGGTTGCCAGCTAAATTTACACAACTCAGATTGGGACTTGAACCACATGCTTAGACTCTAACCCAGCCATGACTTATTGTCTTTTGATTAAAAAATCACACACCAGAGTTCCCGTTGTGACTTAGCTTGTTACGAACCTGACTAGTACCCATGAGGACACGTGTTCTATCCCTGGCCTCACTCAGTGGGTTAAGGATTCAGTGTTGCTATAATCTGTGCTATAAATCACAGATGCAGCTTGGATTTGGTGCTCCTGTGGCTGTGGTGTAGGCTGGAAGATGCAGTTCTCTTTTGACCCCTAGCCCGGGAACTTCCGTGTGCTGCAGATGTGCCCTAAAAAGCAAAAAAAGAAAAAAAATCACATATCTAGTCTCAGGACTTACTAAAGTTCAGGTGCTTTTTGTCTCAGCACAGAAGGAATTCAGTGAGAGGCAAAGTGGTAGGTAAGAAGTAGATTTATTGAGAGAAAATGTGAGACATCTCAGAAGATGAGAGTGGTCTGGAAGATAAATATTCCATGGACAGAATGTGGTCCTTCTCAACCAGTGAGAGAGTGACCCCAAAATACAGGGTGGTTAGTATTTATGGACTGAGTAATTTCATAGTCTAATGAGTAGGAGGATTATTACAACTATGTGAGGATTTCCAGGAATTGGGCCACCATCCACTTTTATGGTTGGCCTTAGAACTGTCATAGCACCTGTGAGCATGTCATTTAGATGTTAATATATTCCAATAAGCCTATAATGATGCTCAAGATTCACTGGAAGTCAAATCTTCTGCCATTTGAGCTTATCAGTTCTATATAGTATTTATCGTGTCCTCAAGGGCTATGTTATTTTTTAAAGGTTGTGTCCTCCTACCCTTTTCCCTCCTGTTTCAACTTTAATAATTTCTAAACTTTTTCTTAGAAAAGGGAAGGTACAACATGAGTGTTGTTCTCAGCCTTTGCCTAAAATAGTCTCATTTGTAACATGGTCTTTGTGATACCTCAGGGATTATTGGTTATACATTTTTATACAGATATTTAAAACTATATAATATTAAATTATTAAATTAAATATTTTATATGTAGTAAAATGCTAAATATATATTATTCCCCCAAAATATGGGCCTATTATGAAGGGACCTTATTGGATGAAGGCAGCTTTTATAGCTACATTAATTAATTAATTTAATATGTCATTCATACTGAAAATATATTTATAGAGTAGCTCTTCAATGTGCAATTAATTTCATTCAGTGGAATAAAAATTCATGGAGTGTCTATTATATGCTGGACTAATATAGTTTTATAAGGAGGATTTTATTTTCGCCAGAGGTTTTTATGTACTAAATTCCATCTGTCAATGAAAGAATTGCAACCCAGTAGCTACTTTCTTAGAATTACATGTCATTATTTCTACATCAGAAATATACCAGGCTAAAATACATTACTTTCTTACTATCAGTGGAAGGCATCACTACATGCTAGGGATGGACAAACTTTTTCTGCAGCAGTAAATATTTTAGGTTTTGTGGGTCATAAGATCTCTATTGTAACAATTTAATTCTACTGTTTTTTTTCTCTGAGCCATATGTATTGGCAAGTCATTTAAGGTGACTGTTCTCTTGCTCTCTGTACAGTCCCTCCTCAACCAGTGACTGCTTCACCTACACCCTGCTCACACGCCTGACCTTGCTAATAGACTTGCCCCAGACTCCAGCTAGTGACTGTTCTTATCCAAGGGTCAGTGAGGGTGTGCCGCTCTGCTAGTTTCCCAGGTAACTAAGAAGCCAACCTGAGGTCAATTCCACCTATAAGTGGATGTAGAGGCCTCTGCTGTCCACTGCACGTGGTAGGGTGTTTCTCCAGGACCTTGCTTCATACATGTAAGCTCTTCCTACCTTTGCAGCCTTTGCCCTGTTGCTGATTCTGGGCTCTTTCTTCGGTCTTGAAGCTGGGCAAGCACAAGCTTTGCAGGTCTTTTGGGTGCAGCCCAACATCATGAATAATGTATAATGAATCAATGTGTTGTGTTGCAATGAAACTTTAATTACAATAATAGACAGTGGGAAGAACTTGCCCTTCAGGACATACTTTAACAACTCTAATGAGATAATACAAATGCCTAAGGGATTTCAAGCTACTTTTACTTAAACTGAATTTTTGAAAAAAAAAAATTCCACTGCTTTTTCTCAACTTAGAATACTGTTTCAGATTCTTCAAGAGAGGATGAAATTGGCATGACGGTTTGACCTTTATCAATTTAACAACAAAAAAATCTTCCCATCTGAAAAGGACTGTGTTAATAAATACATCTCTAAGGTAAAGAGTAATTCAGAATATTTTAAGATCATATATATTAATTTTTCCCTATTGCTGAAAATTTCCAGAAGATGAAAAACGGACTGCAATCTCAAGTTCCTGAACAAGATGAAAAGTGACTCAAACCTACATATTCTGCTATAAATATGAAAATAAAATCTATAGTATATAAATTAACTTGTTATATAAAAGTCCACAATATTATTTATTTTAAACTAAAGCAAAGGAATGTCTATTTGGTATTTTTGTACAAAAAGAATTCCTCACAAATGCTTTGGAAGAGGCTTAAAATCAAAACATTTAACCTATAGTGACGCAAGAGATATTACATAAGATTGAAAGGCACTAAGAAATTGTTTGTTTTTAGAAAAACGCTTTGTGAGGCTTTAAAAATATTGGTATTGTGGATTACTGCCATATCAGTAAACGATGGATGTTGTAGCCATCAAGCCACAGATGACCATTAACCATTGCTGCTGACCCCTGCTGTGCACTGTGAGGGGATTCAGAATTGAGAAAAGCGGCATCCTGGCCCTAGAGTTAAATGCACATCAAAGCAGTGATTTCATTGAGTTCATACTTTTGCATTTTTCCATACAAATTCTTTAACTTGAGATGTCTATTTTTCTTTAATTAACAGTAATCTTTCAATGTTCTACCCACCTTGTTTTTAACTGCAAAACCTCCTATAAATTCTCGTTCCTGCCTTACCTCTTTGGTTCAGTCCCTGAGAACTACCTGAGAGGCTCTCCGCTAAGCTCAAGTCTTCAGAAAATCCACCAAATAAAATGCAATTCTCAAATTTTAGTTTGTACATTTTTTTCCAGTGGGCAGTAAGGGCAACTTCAGCATCTCTCATAAATTAAGGTAGGCTTAATTTATTTTGTTTAATTATTGTGTCATGTTCCCCAGGTTTCATTCCCTGGATGGCAGATTTAGGTTTTGTGAATGAGTCCTCCCAAATGAATTACCACAACTTGCTTTCTTCTCTTCCCCCACTAGTGTCCCAGTACACCACATATGTTTTCTTGATAGAGAATCAATACTTGCACTTTCATTGCTTTATGCCTTGCTCTTGCAATCTGGTCATTGTCAATTCAGTTTGCAAGGCCGTATGCTCTCTGTATTGTCATCACTGACCTTAGTCATTATTATCTCTCAGCTCCAGTAATCACTCTTGCACAGGAAGGTATAAGCTGGATTTCCCCCTCTCTAGATCCATTTCTCATCCTTCTCTGCCCTAATTTGTGTCTCTGGAATTTGATCTCTGTCCACTGCAACACCAGAGCTTTCTGGCTAGTTGGCTTCCTGTTAGGATTAACCAATGGGGAAAAAAACAAAAAACAAAAAAACAAACAGAAATTTGGAGACTGGGATCTAAGAGGTCAGAAAGCTTCTTCTCTGTTCTCTATTTCTTTTGATACTGTGTTTCTTTTGTTTTTTTTTTTGTTGTTGTTGGTTTTTTTTTTTTGCTTTTTAGGGCCACACCCATGGCATATGGAAATCCCCAGGCTAGGGGCAAATCAGAACTGCAGCTCCTGGCCTACACCACAGCCTCAGCTATGTGGGATACAAGCTATGCCTGCAACCTACACCAAAGCTCACAGCAACACCAGATCCCTGACCCACTGAATGAAGCCAGGGATCAAACCCGCATCCTCATGGATACTAGTTCAATCCGTTTCTGCTGAGCCATGACGAGAACTCCTGTAATGTGTTTATTGCAGGACCATATCTCACTCAGCTGATTGTTCCCACAGGTTCTAGTTCTCCTGGACACCAGCAGCACTGTGTCTTCCCTTTGCTCCTGAATCTGTTAGACAGCCACAGAGGCTTGCTGCTCTCTCTACTTAGCCTCAAGCTGCCTCTTCTTACACCTTTTACTTCTTTCTCCTTTTATGCTGCCCACCAAACACTCTGTATGTCTTCTCTTCCTTAAAATCCCTTCATTTGAAATATCTGTAAGTTTTATGTCATGTTAGACCCTGTTGTAAAGCATAAGTTACTTTTTTTTCTTTTTTTGTTTTTTGCCTTTTTAGGGCCATACCTGAGGCATATGGAGATTCCTATGCTGGGGTCTAATTAGAGCTGTGGCTCCTGGCCTACTCCAGAGCCACAGCAATGCCAGATCTGAACCACATCTGTGACCTACATCACAGCTCACAGCAATGCCGGATCAATCCTTAACCCACTGAGCAAGGCCAGGGATCGAATCCACAACCTCATGTTTCCTAGTCAGACTTGTTTCTGCTGTGCCATGATGGGAATGCCATAAGTGAATTTCTAAATTACTTTTTTTATTTGTATTTTTTCTATAATATTTTAACCATCTCAGATCCACAGCTCATTTCCTGGAAATTAGGATAAAAATTTCTAGGGTAAGCGTGTATCACTTAATTCAATTGTAAGGAATTAATGATAAAGTGCAAGCATAAACAGATATAGGACGTGTGATGTAATTTATAATAAGAAATACTTGTTTGGTCTTTATCCCTGTTTTTGGCACAGAGCTCCTAAAACTCTTGTAATTTCCTAAGTGATGAGAGTAGCCAAGGTATTTTTTGATGTGTTAATGAGGTGACTTTTGGATGCTGCCTAAGAATGGGGACTGGTTTCCAGGAGAACAAACTTTGCCATGAGAGGGTTGAAACTTTCAGTTCCACCCCCTCGCTGACCCTGGAGAAGGGAGTGGCTGGAGACTGAGCTTAAACACAAACAACAAATGATCTAATCAATCATCCCTATGTAATGAAGCCTCCATAAAACCTCTAAAACGGTTCAGAGAGGCTGCAGTTTGGTAAACACGTGGATATTTGGGGAGAATTATGTACCTAGAAAGGACATGGAATCTCTGTACCCCTTCCCACATACCTTGCCGTATGAGTCTCTTCACCTGTCTGTTCCTTTTATAATAAATCAGTAATCTAGTTTCCTGAATTCTGTGAAGTATTCTAGCAAATTAGTTTGTGGAAACTTCTGATTTTGGCCAGAGTACAGGGCATTCAGAAGTCCAGGTAACAACGTGGACTTCCTACTGATATCTGAAGAGAGGAGAGAGACAAGTCTTCTAAGACTGAACCCTTAAACTTTGGTATATGATGCTATCTGCTTGTGGACAGGCATTAGAATTGAACTGAATTATTTGACACCCTACTGCATCTGAGACTTGCTTATTGATGTAGGTGCATTCCTCTAAAAAAAGTGACACATACTGAAACACTAAAATAGGTTCCAAGAAGCCAAAAGATGATGTTTATGGAATGAGAGTTTAGAGAATTATATGACTTAGATGATGAAGATGATTATGATAATTTTCATATAACATCTTCCCAAATATTTCTTTTCATTTTTCACCACTCATTAATCAGTGTTTTCATATTTAGTCCTGAGCAGTTTGAAATTCCTCTCAGGTTGAATTCCTTGGCCATCTTGTATTCCTCAAATATTTGGATTTAGCTTTTTATCCACCTTGAAATGTTCTGCCCCATATTAAAAGATATATTGGTTGTAATAAATGTATTCAAAATTTATCCTAGAATAATATATTGGGGGTTTCAGAATAGATTATTGTCGGCACATCTAGAATTCCACAGCTAGTGAGCCACTTTCTTCAAAGTAATGAGCAATTATGACATTATCACTAAGCTACACCATAGTATCCCACAACTCTGAGAATGTAACATTTTTGCTTTTAGCAAAATATCAAATACATTATTGAACTGGAGGATTTATTTCTCTTTCAGTGTGTATGTTGAGTGTACTTTTATATAAACATAGATAAAAATGTAATACTAGATATTATTAACAGAAAACTTAAGGGAGTGTTTAAATCTCCTGGTATAAAATTTAGAGTTCTTCATCAAAGTAGAACATTACTTTTATTAAAAGTCACTGTTGTCATACATTTAATTAAGCATTTCCTCTAAAATGGAAATGTTCTTATACAAAGAGATTATATGTAAAACCTAAGAGAAATCATTTATTTGTTGAATAATTTAGTAATTTGTCAGCATTAAAATAGCTGAATACAACTTGAAGACAAAACTCTGAAATAGATTGTATTATTTCTCTTTGCACAATTATTTCCTGACTATTGATTTTTGCCATTGTATATTGTAGTAGAATATACATTCTGACCCCTTTAGACAGAAGAATATTTGAAGAAGCCTCAGTATGCTTACAAGATTTTTCTTGTCTACTTGTGTTCTTGCCATTCACCATGATAAAAGCTTGCCTCCTGTAACTACTTCTCCCAGAATGAGAAACACTGAAGCTGTTCTGAGAGAGACCTGCTACCTTAGATAGAGCTATCCATGCTCTGTATAAGAAAAGCAAGTCCTACTTCTTAAAAGCCATTAGAATTTTGGGGGGTTTTGTTACACAGAAGAGTAACAGCAATAGATGAAGAAAAGCCCATGAAATGAAACCCATTATCAGAGAAATAATCAAGGAGATTCTGAAGAACATAGACTGTCTCCAAATATGGTAGGACAAGTCCTCGCATTGCTTTTCAAAATGCAAATATTCATAAATTAGCTTATATCAGGAACCATTAATTTCTAACATCTCTAACTATAGAAAATATAAAATTGGGTTATGTCTGCCCTTAGATAAACTGATGAGAAAACAAAACTCTGCTGCTAATATTGCAATTTTGAAGGCAATTCAAACGATGCTGTTTTTCTCCAAGACTAGTTTAGTAAAATAAACTAGTTTAAGTAAAATTAGTTTTGTGAAATAGTGTTTTATTTTGCTTGGTGTTTTCCTGTGAAGCTCTCTGTCTTCCTAGAATGAATATTTCAGACTTTGCTGGGATTCAAGTGACGGATTCATAGGAATTAACTATGCTACATTCAGATGGCCCTTAAAGTGACTAGAATTCTCTTATTGGTTATTTCTTTGATTTGGAATAATTCACAACAAAAGCCATTAAGGACGAGAGCAAAATAGTTTTCTGCCAAAGAAGTTGTGGCAGCATCTGTCATGGGGCATTGGGACCATGTGTGGTAAGGAGAAAGTGTGTGGATTGGGAAGTAGCATCATCTTGGTAAAGGTGCTGAAGTCTGAGTGGGTTGAAATTATCTCCAGTGTTTTAATATTCAAGTTTTTTTCCACATCATGGCAGCTCCTCTTAACACTTTGTGAAGGTGCAGGCCAAATGTTTTTTCCCTAATCCACTCATGCAGCTTTACCAGGATATATCTTTTTGCGTGTGTGTCAAACTACTAGTTGTTGTTACAAGTTAAACCTGCCAGAATTGAAGGGTTTGAGGAAGATTGGCGTGAGCAAATTTTAAAAACAAAACAAAATAAAACAAAAAAAAATCAATCAAACAAATAAGAACTCCAACTCAGATTTGACAACTTAGATAATCATTCTATGACTATTTTTATTAGCAGAAATCAGCCTAGGAAAAGACTCCATAATGATAAAAAGAATTTGTTATATTTCATTATATAATGAGTACATAAAAATAGGCTTGATAAGATATTTAGACAATTATACTGGGAAGTTTATATGTAAGACCAAAAAATTGAGGCAATTTAAAAGAAAAATAATAGAAGGCATTTAATTTATATTTGCATTACATATGGAAAATCTTTTGCAAACCTCACTTGCAAATCTCAAACACTGAATCCATAATTTCTTGAATATGACTGTAATCTGAGAAAGCTATTAAGATAGCCAACTGAGATATTACTTCACTGTATTTCAATTACTGGTGATACTGGGATGAAGTAGCAAAGTCAGAAGTGTTGCTTTCTCTTCTTCCCCCAGGCTTCCATTGCAGGGAGCTGTGCCAGTCATTGGGAATTTACTCTTGGGCAGTACATTTTTGTTTCATACAAGACCAGACCATCACCCACACCTACCCTTACACTCTTGACTGCCTGTACTCTGCTTATACCCACCATAAGTTCCTAATGACTGCGAAAAAGAATAGCAAACTGGGTCAGAATGGTAAAGGAATGCTTTTGAGAGAAAACAATAACTTTATATTATTTTATGGGCAAGATTGTTACACACCTCAAAAAATACATACTTGTAAAACAAAACTGAAAGCAAATGTTCTTCTGTTACTTTATCTAACCTTTTGTATTCTAGCATTGCCTTCAGTGTTCTTTAGTCTATTTCTTTAATTCATTTTTGCTTCTCCAATTTCTGTCTTGCACCTGAATTGTCAGATCATTTGGATTTTGATATTTCTCTGATTTGAAGAATATATATATATGTTTTATTTCAAAAGAGCCTCTTTTTCCTTTCCTGTTACTATGTCTTTATGAATTAGAAATCATTTTGTGCACATTTCTGGCATTTTTTTCCCTCCGTAAGTTATAAATAAGATATCTTTTAACTAGATTTTTTTCCTTTTATTTCTCTTTGTGCCTCCAGTTAGCATAATTCCTTATTCTAAAACTTAGAAGTAATAATTACCACTAAATTTATTATGTGTTCTCTGCAGTTAAGACATTGTGCTAACATTTTATATCAAGGACCTCATTAAATCTTTGCAACACTCCATGAGGTAGGAATCATTAATAATGTCATTATGCAGATGGGAAACTGGAATTCTGAGACATCAGTAGCTTGCCCAAGATCCCCTATAACTGGCAGGACTGGAATTTGGACAGAGATTGTCTGATTCCAGAGCTTGAGCTTGGCACCATCTCACCAAGGATTTGCTAATGATTTTCTTTGGCTTTCTCACTTTAATTAGAAGTTCAAATTTAACTGCCCTGTGATTACTATCTCATTATAGCCTCCTGGCAAATATTCCTAACATTTTTTTATAAACACCACTAGAAGAAGATAACAATGTTTAAGAAAGTAGAGAAATAGCATAGGAGATATATAGATATAGATGCAGATATAGATAGGTATAGCTATTTTTATATAGGTATAGATTTATATTATTTTAAGGAATTGGCTCTCATGATTGTGGGGGTTGGCAAGTCCAGAATCTGTAGAACAGGATGGCAGGCTAAAAACTCAGGTAAGATTTATTGCTGTTGTCTTGAGCCAGAATTTCTTCTCCAAGAAACTTCAGATTTTGTTCTTAGGCCTTCAACTGATTAGATGAGGCCCACTCACAGTATTGAGGATAATTCACCCTACTTAAAGTCCAGGTATTGTACATGTTAATCACACCTACAAAATACTTTTATGTAATTTTAGATTTATGTGTGATAACTGGGTACTATCATCCAGTCATATTGACACAAAAAACTAATCTTTATCATAAGAAGCTAACATTTTCTTCATCAAAAATTATAATAAATTAGTGTTGTAATTTACTAATCTATAGGTGGAAAAAAAACAAAAGTTGCCATATAGTGTTGTTTCACAGATTTGTGAATTTCCTAATTTAAAATTAAAATGTTATATTAGGTGCACAATCCTGGTCAGAAAATCAATTTATTTATGTAGATTTTAAACCTGCAATCCCCTGCCTTACCCCACTCAACAGCGGTAGGATTTTCTAGGCATACATTGAACTAGTTAGGACTAAATTTAATTGTGAGCAAAAGAGTTCTCAAGAGTAGAAGTGAAAACAAAATAGAAATGCATTTCATTCGTCCTTCTTTCCTTCCTTCCTTCCTTCCTCCCTTTCTTCTTTCCGTCCTTCTCTCCTTCCTTCCCTCCTTCCCTCCTTCCTTTCTTCCTTCCTTCCTTCTTCCCTCCATCTTCTCTCTTTCTCTCTGTCTCTCTCTTGCTTGCTTTCTTGCTTACTTTTTGTCTTTTTAGGGCTACACCTATGGCATATGGAAGCTCCCAGGCTAGGGGTCAGATTGGAGCTGCAGCTGCTGGCCTAAACCACAGCTACAACAACACCAGATCTGAGCCATATCTGCGACCTATACCACAGCTCAAGACACCATGACTCATGGCACCAGAGCTCACAGCAACAGTGGATCCTTAACCCACTGAGCAGGGCCAGGGTTCGATCCTGCGTCCTTATGGATACTAGTTGAGTTTGTTACCACTGAGCCATAACCTGAACTCCACATTTATTTCTTGTGTATAAATCAGATATAGAGAGTCCCTGACTATTCAGCAGTCATGTAGAATCTAGGCTAACCCTGATTTTGTGCCAAATTTTTCTTAGGGTATGGCTTCCATCTTTAAGGTTCAAGATGGAGTTTCAGTAACTTTCCTCCACTTTCTAGTCAGCAGGATATAGGGCAGAGTAAGAAAGGAAGAAAAGTTCCCTTTTTTTTCTTTTTTTCTTTTTTGCATGCATAGCTTGATGTGGGATCTCAGTTCCTAGACCAGACCAGGGATTGAACCTGGGCCACAGTGTTGAAAGCGCCAAATCCCAACCACTAGACCACCAGGGAACTTGCTGACAAGTTCTTTCCTAAAGAAGATTGCCAGAAGTTTCCTTAGTCACATGACTGCTGTTGCCTGAGAAAAAGCCTAAAAAAGGTGGTGTTTATTCTGTGACATTATCAACCAGCTAAAAATCGTATTGCCATGAAAGAAGGGGCCAGCAGACAATGAGGCATATAATTTTTTGGATTAATTCTGCTACCTGGGTAATCACATTTTGAAAAACCTACAAGACACAATTAAATTTCTGTTGCTAATCCCAGGAATTTATATTTTATCCAATTTTTTGTTTTCAATCCATATGGAAATTTAAAGTTAAGGTTTATATATATTTAAATATAGAACGTTCTGAATTTATTGAAGCTTAATGCCAAAATATTCATTATGCAATAAGAATTGATATTTTAAGGGGCACTCACTATCAAGAACAAACGTTGCCAAATTGATAGTCATTTATAAAGATTTTTGTGTTGAAATATTTGAAATTTTATGTCATTTTATTTCTTTTTTTCTTTGCGCTAATATGATAACTACATTGGTTCATTTGCTAGGCAATCTTAAGGCATAATTCCTGGACATTTGACAATTTCAAGCAATATACCAAATAAGGACATTTGTCTTCTTTTCTTTTCTCTAATTTTTTCTAGTAAATATATCAGAATTTAAATGCTTGGAAATAAGATTATATAAATATAATAGTGATTCCAAACTGTTGTACAATTGACCATGTAGTCAATGACCTATAAAACTTACTTTTTGACCAGAAATACAAACAAGTAAATGTCCTTGCTACTTCTCATGAGGACTTGAGTTGTCCACAAAATTCACTCCAATCTATCTAATTTTGAGAAATATCTTATCACTAAAGTGAGTTGGTCAGTTAAGCAAAACATGTAGATAATAACTATGTTAAATGTTTCAGTACAGATGTTTTCAAGATTTAAAAAAATAACTAGAACCCATCTGCTCTGAAATGTTTGAATCTTAGAAAGACACTCCATGTATTTTGGTTTATGTATTTTTCAGGTTGTCTACTGCCAAAATGTCTTGTGACTACCAATAATTTTCTCTTCATTTTTCTCAGAAAAGAATCATTGAAGTTCTACACATATTTGTAAAACCCTCCAACTTAGTTTCTGTTGTTTTTCACTTTGCTGCTCCCAGAATCTAACCTTAAGTAGATTGCTGTCCTTGGAGAGTGCTGTCCTATGTGAAAAATGTACACGGGAATGTTAAAAGAATGACAGTGAGAGACTAATTTAGTATTTCTTGCAGTGGAATGCAATCAAAGTGGATGGCAATCCAAGTCCATTTACTTATTTGTTTTTGTAGCGAAACCTTATATAACATACCTTTAAATACCTGTAAATATCTCTTGGCAGTTCTCTACTTCTATGGTTTTAATAAGAGAAAAAAACGTCAAGTAAGAAAAAGGGTAATAGGATAAAATCCTGCCTGAAGGTAGGCAGGAATAAAGTGGTATTTATCTATTTCAGATTTCAGAATATCATAATCACAAAATTGGAGGAATTTCCTTGAGCAAATTCCAGTGTAGGTTCCATTAAATATTTCCACACAAAAAAGAATGTCCGCAATGTTATGTACCAATTTTATTTAAAAATCAATTTTGAGTACTTTCAGGTCTTCAAAACACCTAGAACTTGATATGTGAGTAATGTAGTCATTTTCACATTTATATGTAGTTTATTTTCCTTTAAATCAGCATGTGTTTCCTGTTGCCCAAGTGAAAATTGTTCTATTTATTTTTTGCTTATCACATCCTATCTTTGCATAAAATGGTGAAATTACTGCAATTTATTTTACCCAAGACATCACAGTTCTTTTTAATCCATTGAATTAGACAATATTTTTTGGAAAACCTAGACACTGTTTGACTTTAAGACAGCTGTCACTATGAGTTAGTTTAAATCATTTATAATACATATTCTCTGTTGTACTTCCATTTAGTTTGCATACTAATCATCTGATTTTTAAATGATAAATAGATTAATACTTTGCTTAGGACGTTAGTATTTGGTCATGGCTTAAGTTATAAGCTGGATTGATGTAATGAAAAACTATGGACCATAAGGTACATTTACTGAGACACTATTGTAAATTATAAATCAAGTGCTATTACTAAACTACTTATATTTGTGATATTACCTTCACAGTGTAGAGGACTCAGACGTATGAAGGATATAATGAACTTCAAACTTAAAATTCTTTCCGCTGGAGTTCCCATCATGGCTCAGCAGTAACGATCCCGATTAGTATCCGTGAGGATGTGGGTTTGATCCTTGCACCTTGCTCAGTGGGTTAAGGATCTGGCCTTGCCTTGAGCTGTGGTGTAAGTCGCAGACATGGCTTGGATCTGGTGTTGCTCTGGCTGAGGTGTAGGCCAACAGCTGCAGCTCAGATTCAGCCCCTAACCTGGGAGCTTCCATATGCCGTGGGTGTGGCCCTAGAAAGTTAAACAAACAAAAAAAACCTTCCACCTATTTACCTGATTTCATTGCAACCAAATGCTTCAGAAATCCATGAATGTGATTAAATCTCATCATACCAATTTGCTCTACTTTCTTCATAACTAGTGAATGGTGGGAGGTTAGGCGAGAGCATGTAGGGCCACACAGAGCCACCCCAGAGTTGCACTTAGAAGAAATTGAACATTGAGGGGCTGTGGAGGTGTACGTTGTAGTACTAAGAAGATGTGGTGTCCCTAGTTCCCACTGGAGATTGTTATCAGTTTGTTTGAATGTTTCTGCATGCTGGCAAGGAACTAAAACTGGCCTGCACCTGTTGCTCTTCAGTTTGAGAAGAAGGTTTCTTGTCGAGTCGACTTTATCTATAGAAGCAGGATGGAGAGGAGAACATGTGGTTTAGGGCATGTGTGGTCCTCCTGCTTTCCCCCATTTGTCTAGGCATCACATATATTGACCCTTAATTTTTGGCCTTGCCTCACAATAAATCTGTGTCAGCATGGACTGATTATGAGAAAAGAATACTAGACCACACTTAAAAAAGCCTAAGTGTTAGTTCCAATTCTGATATAGATTAGCTACATGATTTTGGGAAAGTTATCTAATCTCTGAACTTGTTTTCTTCAAGGATTTAACAAGAAAAATAATTCCTGACTTAGGTCTTTCATGGGATGTTTTTTTAAATATTTACTTTGAGAAATTATTACAAAGTCATATGCATTTGTAAGGAATAATACAGTGATAGCTCTTGTCTCCCTTACCCAGTTTCTTCCAGGGTAACATCTTGCAATACAATATGAATTTTGTACAATATCACAACCAAGATATAGACATTGATACAGTCAAGCATCGGAACAATTCCATTATCATCAGAGGAATCCTTTCTGTTACCATTTTACAGACACAGTGCCACTCCTCAATACTGACCCCTGACAAACATTAAGCTGTTCTCTGTGTCTGTAATTTCGTTGTTGCAAGAATATTTTATACATTAAGCTATACAGTACATACACTTTTAGATTATTTTTATCTACTCAGTGAGTGGAATTCCCTAGAAATTTATTCACAATCTTCTCAGTATAAATAGTCCATTCCTTTATATTGCAGAATATTTTTACAAAACACAGATTTCCACATTTTTTTCTTTTCTTAAAATTTTTCATTACAGTTGATTTACCTCAATTTCCACATTTTTAAAAACCATTTACACATTTTTTGAACACCTGAGTTGTTTTCTGTTTCTGGCTATTATGAATAAAGCTACTATGAACATTTATGTACAGGTTTTTTGTGAATTTAAAGTTCTTATTTATCTGAGATAAAAACCCTGTAGTAGTTTTTAAGAAACCGCCAAACTATTTTCTGGAGTGGCTGTGCCATTTTACATGTCCATCAGGAGTGAATGAGTAATCTAGTGTCGTCACATCATCACCATCATTTGGTGTTGTCATTTTTTTTTTGTTATTTTAGCTGTTCTGATGTAGTTAGTACTCAACCATGGTTTTAACTGGCATTTACCTGATGGTTAATGATGGTGATTTTTTATTTTAATGATCTTTTTATGGGCTTGTTCACCATCTTCATGACCTCTTTTGTGAAATGTATTTTTACATCTTTTGCTGATTTCCAAACTGGATTTAGTTTTTCTGTTTTTTAGTTTAGTTTTGTTTTGTTTTGGGTTTTGAAAGTTCATTACGTATCTTAGATATGAATCCTTTGTTTGATATTAAGTTTGCAAAAATTTTCTCCCAGTCTATTGGTTTCCTTTTTATCTTCCTAATAGGATCTTTTGATGAGCAAAAGTTTTTAATTTGAATGAGGATCAATTTATCCATTTTTTCTTCTAAGGATCATCACTTTGGTATACAATCTAAGAATGCTTTGCTTGGCCCTGGATTTCAAATATTTTACGCTATGCTTTTTCTAAAAGTTTTACAATTTTATGTTTTATATATAAGTTCATAAGTTTTTTTTTTTTTTTCTTTTGTGTGTGTGTATGTGTGTGTGTGTGCATTAGGTATACAGGCTCATATTTTTGTCTATATATGCCCGATTACTCCAGCATTATTTGTTGAAAAGGCTACCTTTCCTCCAATAATTGCTTTTGAAACTTCATCAAAAAATCAGTTGAGTGTATTTGTGAGGATCTATTTTGGGATTCTTTGTTCTGTCCATTTGATGAATGTACCTATTCCTCTTCTAATCCACACTTTTGATTGTTATATCTGTATAGTAAGCTTTATCAATGGGTAGAGTGATGTCTCCCAACTCATTTTTTGGTCAAGATTTTTTTAACCTTTCCATGGCTACTGTGTTTCCTTATAATAAATCAGGCAGAAATCTTGGGAAGACTGGCATTATTATTTTAATGGTAACACCTTGCCAAGGATTTAATACAAGCTTGCAGCTCTGATTTCTTTAACCCACTGCACCTATTCGGGGATCGAACCTGCACCTCTGTAGCAACCTGAAACCCTGCAGTAGGATTCTTAACCCACTACTTTGAGTACCTGAAGAATTGTAAAGATATTCCCTTTTCATTTCAATGTTGATAATTTGCTTTCTCTTTTAATCTTTGTTAATCTTGCTACAGGCTTAGCAATTTTGCTGATATTGAACAATAAGCTTTTATTTTATTGATCTTTATTGTTTTCTTGCTTTGATTTCAGTTTATTTCTGCTGTTATTTAATAAGTATTTTTTCTTTCTGCTTGATTTAGCTTTATTTTACTCTCCGTTTTTCTAGTTCTTAAAATAGAAACACAGATTGCAGATTTGAAACTTTTCTTCTTTCTGATGGAAGCATATAATGCTTATAAATTTCATTCTCTGCATTGTTTTAAATGCATATCATGTATTTTGATGTATTATTTTCATTTAATTCTATGTATTTTTTTATTCTTTTGAGACGTCCTCTTTGATTCATGTTTTAAAATGTGTTGTTTAATTAGCATTTTCTAGTTTGATTCCATTGTTGTTGGAGAACATATTCTGTCTGATTTCAGTTTCTTATCATAATTTAGTCATACCTTAAGGATAATTTGCTAGTGACAAGTTATCTTAATGTTCCTTTTTCTGAGAATGACTTTATTTCCCTTTTATTAATGAACTATAGCTTTGCTAGATAAAGAACCTGAGGTTGGAGTTTCTTTTCTTTCAAAACTTAAACATTGTGCCTCTATTTTTCTGGCTTTTGTAGTTTGAAATGGGAAATCACTTTCATTTTAGTTGGTGTTCTGCTAGAGGTAATTCATCATTTCTCTCTGTCTTGACTTTCGGACATTTCCTTTTATCTTTCATTTTCAAAAGTTTAATTTCATGGGTCAGGAAGGGGATTTCTTTAGGTTTATCCTATATGGGTTTCACTCAGCTTCTTGAATCTGTAAATTTAAATCGTTCACCAAATTTAGAAAATTTCAGTGATTACTTCTTTGAATACTTTTTCAGCCCTACGTTCTTTCTCCCATCCCTTCAGATTCCACAACTAATTGTGATATTTTGGTTTTTCCAACATGTCCCTGAGACTGTGTTCAGATTTGTTTATCAGTCTAGATACTATAGTTCAGATTGAATAAATTTCATTGATTTTTTCTCAGATTTACTGATTTTTATCATCTGTCATATCCATCCAGCTTTTTTATTTTGGTTTTTTTGTATTTTTCAGTTCTAAAATTTCTAGGTTGTTCATTTTTATAATTTCTATAATCTGCTGTCATTTCTATTTTTTAAAATTTGTTTCAAGAAAATTAGTAATTTATTGTTAGAACATTTTTGTGATGATTATTTGAAATGCTTGTAGGTAATATCTTCTTTGCCTCTGTTTTGGCATCACTTGATTGTCTTTAAATTCAAGTTATGATTTTCCTGGTCATTGACATAATGAATGATCTTTTTTGCTGCCTCCTAGACATTTTAGATATTATGTTGGGAGACTCTAGATTCTGTTGGAATCTTCTGTTTTAGCAGGTAGCCACCCTGTTAAGGTTTGGTATATAGGTTCTGGCCTATTTTTGTAGGCTGTAATTCCAAAGGCAATTTTATTTTCTCACACCTCACAGAGCTCTGCTAGTATATTTTCTTCTGGGTCTGCTTGAGCTCTGGCATATTGTTGGTTCCCTGCTGGTGTTGCCAGCAGAGGTGGAAATTACCCCCAGGACACTTAGATGGGGAGCATTGGTTTCCTAGGATGGAGATTGTTTCACCCAGTGCCATTGGACTACCCTTTATATCTCTGGTGATGGCATGAGGTGAGGGAAATACATACCTGGACTGGCTTCTCCCACTGGAAGAATTTAAGAGGTCCCTGGTCTTGATCTCTTCCTGCCACTAGAGTTAAAGGTCAGGACCATGCCTCTCGGCAGAAGACAGAAAAATACCAGCAGTGTTGGCACTGCCTGTGCAAGTAGAAGAGCCCGCTTATTGCTAATGGATGTGGGATATAGCTTGAGAAAGACTACCAGGCACATTACTGAGGAGGCCAATGGCAGGTGTGAGCTGATGCGTGCAGGCTGTCTTGCTGCTGCTGCTGCTGCTGCATAGGGTCAGGAAAGATAGGCAGATCTGATTGCTGTAGCCACTAGGTATGCGTCTTCTGGTTAGGTCCCTACTGGCCTTCCCCTTTTCTGGTTTTCTGGCCAAAAAGACCAGGTTATTCATGTGGTTTTTGCTGTTGTTGTTGTGATTTTGCACGTGTTCTGTTTTATCCTGTCTTTCTTGTTTGTTTGTTTTGTTTTGTTTCTACTATCATTAGCAGTTTGGGATAGGAGTTTTTTCCCATACTCATCTAGGATACATGGGAAATAACAAAGAAAAGCCAGAGAACTACTTGCGTTTATTCAAGTTCAGACCTCTTGAGCTACTCTAGCAGCTTCCTTTAACCTTACAGAGTCTTTTTGTTTGTGGAATTATTTCCAGATTATCTATTCATATTTAGAAGAGACAAAATGAGAAAAGTGTGTCCAATTCATTTTGTCCTAGTAATGGATATAACAAGGTTGTTTTTGACATTTAAAAAATATTGTTGTAAGCTCATTCTTTTGGTGTACAGTTTTGAAGAGAACACTGTCTACTCTTAGTGGGAAAAAATGGTATGATAATACAATAGCAAATATAAAAAAGGTAGACTAGCATTATTAAAACTGTTAATATCACTGGAATTAAAGAAAGGTATTCATGTTTTATAAAATGAAATACTAAGTTCTATTGAAATACCCTTCATTTTATGTATATTCATTAATATGGGATATGTTTTTTTCAAGTATTTAAAATTTTTTTAAATTTAGCTTTCAGAATACGTTTTTTAATAATTAACTTGACTTGACTTGCTTCTTGCCATTCTATGTACTTTGTAGAATTTCCTATGTAAAATATTGCAATTTTTTGGTGTATTTTTATTTTCATTTTGTGCTTCTTGCTTATGGAAGAAAATTTATCCTTGAATATATAATCTGTTAAATTCCAGGTTCTGTGTAAGGCAAAAATTGATTTCTCTATTGATTTTGTTTTAGTAAGTTTCCTTGATTAAATTTCCAATATAGTATTTTATTTTATTTTAATTTTATGACCAAATTGGTTTCTATGTACTGATATGATCATGGTCTTTTACAATTTTATTTTCATTTTAGTTAAAATCAAAAACTAAAAAATTACTCTGTCCATTTGGATCCTGAGTAAAAAACTATATATATATATGCCAGATCTCTCTCCCTCTCCCCTTCTAATATATACATGACTGAGATTAAGTTTTCTAAATGGTAGGAGACTGACAGAAGCAACATTTTTATGCTTTCATAAAAACATAACTAATAACAAATAATCTTTATCATCTATATAAGAGACAGACTCATTGTTTCACAATTACCACATTGGCAATCTGGTTGAATAGAAATAATTCATTCAGGTATTGGGCTATTAGAGACCCCAGAACACAATAGCTTTTTTTAAGAGAAGTGATTTCTGTCTCATGGAAGAGTCTACTGTGATTGGACCACCTACAGCAGTGTTCTTGGCTTCCTGGTTAGACTAGATTGCTGTCATATCCTTGTTTCATCTGTGGGTAGGAGAAAAGAGAGGCAGAAAGTCCAAGACAAGGAATTTTTTAAGAAGCTGTTCAAGTGCAAGTTTTATCTCTTCATTTCATATTATTTTGGCAATAACCTAACTGCATGGCCAGACCTTGCCACAGGGCGGCCTGGAGAATGTAGCGACTAACTAGGCATTCGTGTACTGAGGAAAAATTTAGAACGGATTTAGGAGAGAAACCACAACTTTTATTCTAGGTTTCTCTTCAGTAAATGGAAAACTTGAGTATCTCATCTCAATAAAAAGTAGGAGAAACAAGGAGGCTTTAACCATTACTATTTTACTATTAATCTGAACCAACACTAAACTCCAGTTTTGTCAAATTTGATCCTTACCTCTAAGGTAATCTACAAAAAAATCGTCAAAAACCTTTAAAATTTTAGGGTATCTTTAAAAAATACTTTTATGGGTGCTAAATAAATGTATAAATAATATAGCATAGTTATTGTCTGCACTATGCCTTCTGTTTCCTAAAAGTTTTAGAATCTGGGGAAAGCATAAATATCATTTATTAAGACAATGGGGGCCTGCTTAACTTCTGGTGAGTTCGTATAAATTTTTATTCTCCTTTAAATGAAAGTTTGGGTGATTCTAATTGCACAACTACATGACAAATCATTAATCAGACAACCAGGGAAAACATAATAAGAGACCTTGGACCTAAGAAGAGCCCCCAGGTTTCTATAAACATGTGCAGGAGCATTTGGCTGTCCTCACTGCCACCAACCAAATGCTTACTTCATGACAATTGGAAACCAATTTGGAAACTCGCATACAAATATGAAAGCCAAGTTTTCTTCTGAAACAAATGCTTGGGTTGTTCACATGTGCCCAAACCAAATATTTTCTTGTAACAATAAATATGCTTCCAAGCCATCCATACTCTGCATCATTTGTTAACCTAACAAGACTTTATTATCCCATACTGCTTCATTTTGAAAAAATGATGAAATACCTACCAACCATGAAATGGTATACTTTGTTCTGGAAACAGTGTATGAGGAATAGTGCTTTCACACACACTTTCTGCCCTCTGCCTGGAATGCTTAGCACAACCTCTGCTTAACTCCTACTGTTTAATCAGTTTTTTAAAATCTTTTATTGTTTGTTTAGTCAATGTTCATCTCAGTTTTACCTTCAAGAAAACATTCCCTAAGATAAATCTCACAATCATTCTATATTCTTGTTAGTTCTGTTTAATACATTTCTCTTCACTATAGTGTAAGTGAAATAAGGGCAGCAACTGCATATGACATATAAAAGGCAAACAAAACTTATTGGCTAAATCAATGGGAACGTAATATCTAATACAGATTGGATTTGAGAATTAAATGTGTTATTGCATGTAAGATGCCGAGTGTCTAGCACATGAAAAGCAATTAATTCTTCCCCTCCAATAAAATGAAAGTTCAGTGAAGTCAGAATTTTTCCCCACTAATACATTTACTACTTATGAGTGTCTAGGATATATATGTTTTCAATAAATAAATAATGAACTATGAGAAAAGAACAGAATCTAAAGAATGCAAGCATCTCAGATTTATTAGTGGGCCTAAGAAAATTTGCAAATAAATTTTTATCCATACACACACACACACACACTCACGCACATTACATATATATGCTTTCGGTCTTTGATTGATATGGTAACTTTGGAGGGAGTCTGAAAACAAAGATAAGTAGATGAAGCTTGAGGTTGTTTGGGCTAAAAAAATTCAGATTGGAAGCTCTGTGCATACTTCTAAAAGTTATAAGGCCATTTGCTGAGGGGCAGACTCGAATCTCTCATATTTATATATGGTTTAAGTAAGATTCACTTACTTTGTGAAATATCTGGCATGAAAATGATGAGACTAGCATCACGTACAAAAGTCTTTAAACCTGAAAAAGATAACTGGGACATACCAGTCATCAATCATCAGTTGTTATCACTCATTAGTTCAGGTAAAAATGCTTGAAACAGGTTTGGATTAGGGAGGAACATGATAATTATACACACAATGAATTGTAACTGTGGGCATCACCAATAAAAATGATATCACACCTGAAACTAGCACAACCTTGTAAGTCAACTATACTCCAATAAAAATTTTTAGAGACATTAAGACCAAAAAAAAAAAAAGGAAAAAATAATGAAAAAGAAGGAAAGAAGAGAGGGACAAAGAAAGAAAAAGACAGAAAAACTGTATTTTTGAGAACAATGAAGAAAGTCCAAAAAATAAAAACATTATAAAAATGCATGAGAGACCATAAACTCAGGTCCATTGCTGGTGTTCCTTGTGCTTCTGAGTGAGCTGCGGTGGAGCTTTGCTCTGGCATGTTATTTGTGAAAAGATGATGGTCTGAAAAGGGAAGCACAGTACATAACTGTATGTATGCTGGTTGCTCACTTTCTTTACTAAAATAATAGATATTGAAGTCCTTTTTAGATAACTCCTTTCATAACCAAGGTAGGAGGAATGTGTACGTGCTCCTGACGACAGCTGGGCTGAAAGTTACTCTCTGCCTGATGCCAAACCTTACTGAATTGGCTGTGTTTTCCTGCACAAGCATGATGATGCATTTGTATGACTTAAGATATTGAGTCAGTTTCAATAATGTTTGGGAGAAATTTGTCTGGTTTTCAAAAAAGGTGATTGGAGGCTCCAATCAGAATTTAAGCCAGAATGAGAAGAGAGCTCTTAAGTTAATTCTTTAGCTATCAAGGACTATATCCTTTTGTTTTGTGTTTATCTAAAATGTTCTAAGTATTTTTGTTTATTATTTTCCATAGACATGCTGCATGTGTTGCATTAATATTCCTTGTATTACGAATATGGCTTCTTGATATTTGTCTCTAAGAAAAGCAAATATGTATGTTTCTATAGAGAGTTTTTAATCATAACATCTTTATAAATGATTTATAAATTTTGTCTAAATCCTGGATTATTCAGTATTGAAACTGATGTGATTTTGTCAATGTTTATGTAGGAGAATATCCTTAAAAATTCAGATTCCCATTTTTCAGTGTTAAAATGTAGAGTCACAAACTTTTAAATACTTTAAAACATCTTAGATATAATTATTTATATCCTGATTTATTCCAATAAGAATATAGCTTACCTGTGCATATATGGAATATGGAAAAAATAAGATATACCAATTTAGAAAGTAGTGTAAAATATAGGGTAAATATTCAAAAATATTGCTATAAAATTCTTATTTGGTAGCCAAGGTTGGGACATACATAGGTTCTGTGAGGCCTGAAAGCCAGGAAGAAAAAAGATTCAGAGCTGAGTTAAACATTATCAAAAGAAGTCTCCAGGTCTATACCATTAATTTAGGAGACATTTACTCAGGAAATTTATTTTTAAGCTAAGTGCTGAGACAAATTTTTTCTTTAGTCCTGATGAGAAAATTCTATATGCTCTAATGAATGCTGTAGTTAGAACATCTTAACTATGAATACCATGAATATATCATAATGGCTTCCTCTTATCATGTATCAGCAAAGTCCAAAGTCACAGTTTCAGTTCACATGTCACAAAAAGAATCCCAGAATGTTCTCCAAATGTTGTCCAGGTACAGAATGTAGTTAAAATGTTATGCAAGTACAAATGGTCTAGTCTGATTAGAATTATGACAGCCTAATTAAAATGTCCTTAGTGAAAAATAATTTTATGACTATTTAATATACTTTTTCTTTTTCATGGGGCATGAAGGACATTTGTTAAGTATTGAAAGATGCCAAGGAATATTTACATTCAAATATTTCTTTATGCATACACACCTACTTAACATAGTTAATCATGTAGTCTAATACCCATTACTAGCCAAGCTACATAAGAAATAAAATAGGGAAATTCCCACTGTGGTACAGTGCATTGAGAATCCAACTGAAGTAGCTTCGGTTGCCTCAGAGGTGTAGGTTTGATCCCTGGCCCAGTGCAGTGGTTAAAGGGTCCGGCATTGCTGTAGCTGTGGCATAGGTTGCAGCAGTGGCTCTGATTCAGTCCCTGGCCCAGCAACCTGCATATGCTAAGGGTGCAGCCATATAATTTAAAAAAAGAGTGAGACGGAAAGGAAGATAGGAAGGAAGGAAAAGGAAAGGAAGGAAGGAAGGAAGGAAAAGGAAAGGAAAGGAAGGAAGGGAGGAAGGGAGGGGGGAGGGAGGAAGGAAGAAAAAATATATTTTCATTACTTTGAAATATTTTACATGATTTTTTCCCATCCCATCCTTTTTTTTTTTTTTTAGGGCCACGGGTGCAGCATTTGGCAGTTCCCAGTTTAGGTCCAATAGGAGCTACAGCTGCCAGCCTATGCCACAGCCATAGCAATGCCACATAAGAGCCATGCCTGTGACTTACACTACAGCACCAGAGCTCATAGCAACTCTGGATCCTTAACCCACTGAGAGGGGCCAGGGATCTGAACCCACATCCTCAATGGATAGTAGTTGGGTTCTTTTCTGCCGAGCCACAATGGGAACTGCTTCTTTGTGGAGGTAAATTCTTTCCTGAATTCCATGTTTATCATATCCTTGCTTTTATTTATTTTTGTACTAAAGTTATTTTTACTCAATGAATTATTCAGTTTTTCAGACTTCATAAATTTATATAAATTGAACAAATCTATATATTTCCCTTCAATTTGTTTTTGGTGCCTTATATCTCATCCCTGAGTTTTAACAGTGTCATTTTTCATAGCTCTCATTTGTTAATTTTACTGATTTATAGAACTCCTTCATATATTATCTTTCATTTATTTATTATTTAATGCTATTGCTGATGGACAATTGACTTGTTTTGTATTTTTGGCCATAAGACGAATAGTGCTGCCATGGACATTCTGATACATCTCAAAGTACACATCTTTCTGTAAAGTTACTATCAAGCTAGCGGTCAATATACTCATCCTTAGCTTTAAGAGATCCTGACGATATTTTTTTCTAAAGTCATTTTACTAACTTACACTCATGAATAGTATAACAATATGCCAGATTTTCCATAGCTTCATCTTTACTTCCTATTGTCAAAACTTTTAAAGTTTTCAACAGAAGTCCTGAGTGAGAAATTTATTTCATTGATTTTAAATTGTATTTCCCTGATTTTTTAATAATTCTAGAATATCTGTATATCCAGGAGTCACTTTCCATATGCTTATTCAGGACTTTTGACTGTTTATTTCCCGAATAGTCATTTTCTTTTATTCATCATAATTTTGGGGACCAGCTCTTTGTGTTGTAAATATTCTTTCTGTTTATGACTTGTCATTTTATTTTTTATTTCATTTTCTGTACAGCTGAAATTTTAAATGTTAGTATTGTCCAATTAAACCCATTTTACTCTTTTCCTTTAATTTTTAATGAATTAGTTTCAAGTGAGATCCCAAGATATTCAATTATATTGTCTTCTAAAACTTTTGTAGTTTGTCCTTTCATATTAAAATTTTTAATCTGCCTGGAAATGAGTTCCATGTGAAATATGATAAGGCTCCAGCTTTACTTATGTCCATAAAAGTGAACATTACCAACCATATTTATTTAAAAGTTTATCAGTTTGCAAAGAACCAAAGCCAGCTTTGTGATAAATCAAAAATCCATGTAGATTGTTCCTGGGCTTTCTATTCTACTTGATGTTTTCTTGATTCATACACCAACACTACTGTTCCATTTAGCATAGATCTATAATAACTCAGGATATCTCATGAGAGTTTCTCTGTTTTTCACGGAAATGTCTTGGAAATTTTTGTCATGTTATCTTACATATAAGCTTTAGAAACATCTTCACAAAAAATAAACTCTAGAGATTTTGATGTAAAATATATCAAATCTATAAGTCACTGTGGGAAGCACTAACATTTAGCTATAATAGAATCTTCCCAGCTATGAATTTAGTATATGTTTTAATTTATTTGTCATCTTTAGTGTCTTCTGATGAAACATTTTAACTTTCTTCAGAAATAGCATGTAACTATTCATCTAGGCACTTTATTTCTGATTACCAAAAATGGCATCCTTTTAAAATTACATTGTTGGAGTTCCCGTCATGATGCAGTGGAAAAGAATCTGACTGGGAACAATGAGGTTGCAGGTTTGATCCCTGGCCTCGCGTAGTGGTTTAAGGATCTGGTATTGCTGTGAGCTGTGGTGTAGGTCACAGACGCAGCTCGGATCTGGCGTTGCTGTGGCTCTGGCATAGGCCGGCAGCTGCAATTCCGATTAGACCCCTACCTAGCCTGGGAACCTCCATATGCTGGTGAGGCCCTAAAAAGACAAAAGGCAAAATGATAATAAAATAAAATAAAATAAAATAAAATAAAATAAGATAAAATAAAATAAATTATAAAATAAAAAACATTGACTAACAGAGGTTTTTGGTTGTTGTTGATGGTTTATAAAAATTCAACTGTATTTTATATTAAGATTTTTAATACAATGAACTCTAAAATCTTTTGCTAGAAATCATGGCTTATTTGTATATTTGATTTTTTTCTTTGTAGACAATTTATACCATCTGTGAATAATTATATCCTCAATTTTTTGCATATAAGTGAAAGGGCAGAACAAAAACTGACACTCTATCACATTCAGAGCTATTAACCTTGCACTACATCAAACAAAATTTTTTTAATTATAAAATCAAACACCCTAACTTCTAATATTCTGTGTCCAAGAGGATTTTTAAAAATAAAAAAACCTGAGCATGCTAGAACATCAATTGTATCACTAATTCTTAGTAAGATTTCCAATGCTAAATGTAGTTTTATGGTATTTAACATAATTTGTTTCGTAAGTTAGTGATATATTTGGAATTCTTGTACAGTTAATATTTTGTGTGTTGTGTGCTTTTTAAATCCAGTCCCTTCAAAAGCTACCAATTTTAATACAAGTCCTAAGATAGAAAATAATACTAGCATATATTTTCATGGTACTCTGTATTTTCTCAGAGAACATTTAAATCCATTATGTCAATTGGTTACATGAATTCTACAAACTGAGATGTTATTGGAGTATTTCACAGCAGAACAATTTTGTGAATTTTATTCAAAAAATTAAAAAATTATGCTAGAAGCCTATATCATATTTATTCCAAGTTAAGTATAAGGCATTTTATACTGTGATTAAATTATAACTGATATTTTAAAAGAATGAAAATGTTTTCCTAATGCAAAGCAACAGCATCATCCTGTTCCTCATCCTACCCCATCTCACATCCTCTCTTCCTCTTCCTACCCCATCTCACATCCTCTATGACTGAATAATTTCAGAAATATTAGATGTTCCTTTAAAACTTGTCTCCTAAATAAACAAGGACTCTATTGGGCAATACTAAATAGGAGATAAGCTGAAGGGAAGTATTTTATTGTTAATCTAATTCCTCATAAATTTATAAATAAAACTATACTGACCAATGACAGTAGGAAATAAACTTTAAAACATATCAAGTGTTAATTCATTCATACTTTCTTACCTAATCCCGCAGATATTTAGGGACTGCAGGCCGTTGTTAGAAAACATGCAGCAAATGAGTCACAAAGAGTTTGACCTCATGGCATTAACTTTGAAAACATATTTATTTTTGTATTCTTACTGCTGTGGGTCACTTTTTGCCTTTTACGTGGTTATCCATCCAGTGCATACAATATTTCCCTTGTAATAGCATTTTGTGTGTGCTGTTGAAAATCAATAACTTTGAATGCTGCGTGTGGCAAATTCTACCAACTCTGTCAGACAGGGAGGGAAAAGAGAATTAAGATATTGCATTTTAGGCATGTGTATTAACTCACCATCTAACACGGAAAAAATAACGAGTGTAACCCTCACAATGGTGGAGTAGAGGGAGCTTTTAAATAGGGAGTTTAATCTCCTTTAGAGCAAAGCCACACTCTCGGTTGCCCTAGGTTTTTGGCAAGATTCCCAGAAGCTGCAGTCATTCATGAGCCACACACTCTGTTCTGAGGAAAACTGCACTGGGATCTTCACACAGTGCAAGCAATGCTCTCGTTTAGGACATTTCATCTGTAAAAAATCCCCTCACACGTGTATATACACGTGTGTGGTACTTAACTCAGCCACCACCGAAGAATGGAGCACTACTGGGACTTGAACCTGGAGTCGCAGGAAGTCCAAGGATTTCAAACCTTATGCGTCGACTATAAAACCATTCCCTCTGGCTGATTATTCTGGAATTAAAATGTAGTTTATGTTAAGCAAGCTTGGAAAATTCCCAAATTAAATAAGCTTGTTTAGAGAGGCTTGCTCTACTTTCTTTGCAAATGCTGAAGCCACAGCTTTATTCTACCTTAGTCCTCTTTGACTTTTGTAATATATCCCACGCTCTCATTCGTCCTCAACTCTGTAATTTGAATAAGATTTTTCTGTGAGATATATTTACTGTGACTATCAAATATACTGCCTAATATGCATTTATTTATTTAAATTATTGAGCTATGAAAAGCTACATGGATATTTCATTTTGGAGAGAAGAGACAATCTCTTTTACTATTATTTAACCAAATAGGGCTTGAAATTATACCTTGACTGGCTAGTGAGACCAGTATGTATACCTTTTCCTTATGTGATATTCTTTGTGGCTATGTATATTTAATGTTTTACTTTCACTGAGGTGGTCAATTTCAATAGTTATAGCTGCATTATATTTTTGTTCATCTACTCTATTTAGAGAAATCAAATTTTTAAAAATTCCTAATTTTTAAAATGCACGGTAGGAATCCCTGTAGGTCAGCTTTTAGCTATATTCAAGTTTCTAAATTTATATTGTAACTATCATTAAAAATGGCAAAATAGAATATAACATCTGCTACCACTACCACTGACAGTAAGAGCAAAAGACAATGTTTATTCTGCCTCTTCATAACATAAATTTTGCTAATAATTAAAATGAAAATAAACAGATTCATTTTAAGCTTTAGCCAAGAAATATTTATAGCAATTAAGCTATTTAGTTATTGAAGTTGTATAATCCTGGGACTGCATTAACTGGCAAGCCCAGAGCTCCAGGTTTGCATGCAGAAAAGTCAGATACTCTAAAATACTTCTTTCTTTGAACACATACGGGTTGTTCTGTGAACCTCTGACAAATACTTGTAGTGTCTTTGTTAAAAGACATTTTCTTTGCTATCATCAGGTTGTATTTCTTCAGAGCATTACCTCTCCCCTTCCTCATGGCTGAATGTAATTTTGCAAAACCGATTTCATTAGTTCTTCTAACATTTTTGTGATTAAAAAAAATTGGCATAGAGGGCGGATGTTGTTCTCCTGTCACTTGATAGATGGAGAAACCAAGGAATTCAGAAGATTAAGGAGACTGCAGATGGTTTCACAGCAGGTAAAGGGTGGAGCTGAATCTCCTGCCTGTGGCTTAAGTATTTGCTTTGTTCACAGGCCATAACACATTTAACTTTATTTCAAGAAAACAAAATGTAAATAAATTGTAAGCAAAAACTGGGCAATTTCCCATACTTAGTTTTATCTTTTTATATTTTATACATGTATTGCTTAGCTTAATTTGCAATTTACACATTTAAAGTAAAGATGGCTTGCTGTCTCCAGGATTAGTACATTTTTCGAAAATGGACACAGGTGAAAATAACAAAAACAAGAGCCAAATTCTGTGTAGCCTGGCTCAATTGTCCCCAGCGGGGTCAATTTGGTGTTTTATGCTGTATTTATGGTTGACTACAGGGCTATGAATTAGAACACATGGGTAGAGATAGCGGGTTTCTATTAAGACATCTCAATTTTTGTATAAATTCAAAAGGACTATGTAAAAATTGAAACATATATTCTATAAATATCCAGTTATGTTAAATGTGTTTATTTGCACCACCAATACTTGCAACTAAGGAGAAATAAAAAAATCAACTAATTGAAAAATAGAGAATGCTGAACCCAAATAATGCTACTATCAACAAAAATTTGAATACCATGTAAGATCCTACACATAAAAATAAAATAAATAGTAATCTAGAATATAATTCCTCCTGTTCAATTATATACTCCTTTGACAAAATTTCTTTCAGTAAAATAATTAGGAAAATGTAAACAAATCCAAGTCTTACTAATATTCAAATAATTCATTAAGCATCGAAATAGGAAACTTACACAAGCAGAACTTCACAAGAAAATATAATCAATTTTAGTAAAAAGAGGCTAAGAGTAGAAATCATCACTTAATAGCAATCTTTCACTTTCTAGTTTTTTTATTGAGGTTTATAAGTTATAAGGTAAGTATTTTCTATAGCCAATATGTCATCAGGATCTCTTAAACAAGCCAATTAAATCAGATCTATTTTGGAACTGACATTTTGTTTTTCGCTTGTCTCATTATATTATCTTCGTTTTTCTGAAATAAATTTATTAAACTATTAAAGCCATGTAAAATAAATCATATATTTGATAGTCTAAGCTGATTTCATATGTATTTTTATGTCACGTGTATGAATAAAAATGTTTAACAATATATTGAATCACAGTGTTAATTTTACTTTTAAAAAATGTTGCCATGCAATTCAGCTTTCTTAAGTGGAATAATGGAGGCATTTAAATCTGATTAGAATTTTCTTCTAAAATGTCATTTAGTAGCATACCACAAAGACTACTTTGTCTTGCTCATCATTTGGTAGACATATTATTATAAGTTAAGGGAATAATATATATTTAGCAATACTACAAGTATTATTTTTCTACAATTATCATAAAAGTAAGATTTTACATATTACCTAAGTATTTTCTATAGATTAAATACATGTTTAATCTCAGAATAATATTAATATTAGAATAAAAGTTGGCATTTTTTCATGTTTCGCTACTTTGCAGATTTAGTGTAAATTTATTAAAATAACAACTGTACAGTAAAACTCAAATCAGAAAATTGTGGTTAAAGAATAAAATGGGTGAAATCTAGAGTAAGGTTAAATGTGTGAATAATTTCTTCATCAAAAAAAATTGTTAGAAACTAAATTTGTGATGAAACCTATATGTAACAACTGTAAATAAAGAAAAATACATTATTATAAAAATAAATGCTGATGCAGAAGTGACTACTAAAATGTATACTGGCATTTAGGGAAAATAAACCCGAAAAAACAGTTTCAGTTCTCATATCTATTCAGACATTTTGTAAAGTTTTGACATTGAAGCATTCACATTTAAAAATAGAGGTGAACCCTAGTGCAGAGAAAAGAATTTATTGAGATTTCAGTTTTTTAGACAGTCTGACCATGCATCTGAAATATATTTTTTTATATTTGACATGTGTAAGAGAGATATCTGAATTTTTTATGTCAAATTGCATTGCACAAAGAACATAATCAGTTTTGTGTTCATCTCACATGTGTGGCAGACCTCAGTCAAAACAACTGGAGCTAGAATCAGAGAGATTTGTAGTATTTCTTGAAACAAAGCAAAGTTGAAAGCTCAAAGCTTATGCAGAAAATGTGACATTTGCCTCAAGTTAATGACCTCACTCCTTGTGTAGCTATAAATAATAACAACAATAACAAAAAGAGCAAGACTGTTACAATGACATCCTTAGGTTCTTTTTCTTGGGAAAACTATTACAATTTAAAATGAACTTTTATTTTCAGAAGTCATACAAAAGACATACCAAAAACAAAAAAAAGGAGAGGATCTAAGCTTTGGAGATGTTCAGTCAAATTGAGAGAACCATGTATTTGGTCCCCTTTGTTATGTTCTAAGACAGTTTTTTACCTTTCTGTGTGATTTAGATGCAGGTTAAAAACAAAAAATTAACAGCCTGAAGAGTGCTAATTAGAACCAATTATAATTTCATTGACCTGCCACGGCTCACTATGTCCTAGTGAAAAATATATATATATCATTTTGCTTTATGCACATGCCTGATTGGGGAAGCTTAATATTCAACACCTGGGCAAGAATAATCAATTAACCAGCAGTCTAAAGAGGACTATGCAATTCCTTTTTGTTAATTTCTAGTTAATATAATTATTAAAAAATACAATCACATTTCAAAGGGGACCATGTAACTCATCAAGCTAGTGGCTATGTAACTTGTATGTAAAATTTGTTTTTATGTCAATAGAAGGATAGAAAAAGTTTCTATATAATTTATTCCTCATAAAATCGTAAAGATGACTACACTGGCAAGGAAGAAGAAAGTTCCTTTGAATCAATTCGGTTCTCTAGGAAAGTAATTCAATTTTAATGTAACTTACATTAGTTAACAAAAGGTATTTCGTGAGCTTTGGTTAGAAATGCAATACTGTAACCTAGAATTACCTTACATCTAAGTTTAGAAACTACCATTTCATAGTGCTTTATTAAGCTTAAAAAGTTGTCTACTCCCATCTAGTGGTCATATGGTTAAATATCCTTTCAAAAATTAGTCTCGTGAACGGTCTGTATTAAGGCAAAGAGAACTGCTGTTTTATTGTCAGAATTAAATAATTAATGCAGTTAACAACATCTGCATAGATTAAGTAATTCAGGCTCATGGGTTTTGTTGATAGCAGTAATCTTAAAAGCAGCATAAAATGGTTTTAGTCTGATTTATGGAGCGTGGCTCATGCTGCCAGAGCCGCATGGAGCTCATTGACTGAAAAACTCCCAGGATCACTCAAGAGAATTGCCATAGTTCTATAGTCAACAATTTCTTATGAATATTTTATAAAAATGTCTATGTATAAAGGGAAGGATAGTTCAAGCAACGAAGTCCTCTGTGTACAGCCGAATTCCAGAATATAAAAATAGACGATTGATCTCTTGAAATCCTTGCAAAAAATTAAGACTTGGTTTTCAGAATAAGCACTTTAAAATTTTTATAATGTAATCTTGACTTTTTTAGTACCAAAATGCAGACTAGAATTGCATTTTTTGTACTAGTGATATCTGCCTTTCCAAAAAAAAAAAAAAGCTGGGAAAGAAAAAGCAAATTGCACTTCATTTTTAAAATGCGTTTTTTTTTTTTTTAATATCTTACACTAACCTAGCAGCTTGTGACATGGCGCTGGTATAATGATGTATATTCACACATGTAGGTTAATTGGGACCAGGTAGAGTTCAGCTATCTGCAATTCTGAAGACACAAAAAGACAATTCAAGAATCTTCTTTTGGCATGGAAGTGGGCTGTAAAGGATTGACACAGTGGGGAAAGATTGCTCTATTTCAAATGACAGGATCAAATCTTTGTAGTATCTATGCCATTTCTACATGAAAGGCCCTCATTTTGCTTGTAAGTAGAGATGTGACCGATTATGAGCTAATTACCCAGCAGAGCCGATCTGCTGATTTTACTCACTAAAATGTATTGAGCATTTATATACAAATACCGAACTAATTTTTTCTTTTTGTATTTTTTACAAGAACTCAGGGTTTGTGTCTCTAGAGAGACAAGAGAAACGTACCAAAACTTCAAACAAAGGAATGGTTGAGTCACACATAACATAGTGCTGAAATTCGGATAAAAGTAAGAGACCACAGTGGTTGAGAAAGCTTGTCGGGAGTGCAAGTATTTGACCTGGGGCTTAAAGAATGAGTATGATTTGTATAAGGATAGCTTCAATAGCAACAAAGATGTAAAGTTTAAAGTAAATTGCATATGTTTAAGGAAGTGCAAGTAGATGAATGAGGAGTTCATGCCCCCCTGCCTGGGAGCAATGGGAGGAAAGGGTTAGAAAAGTCCTTTGGGATACACTAGAAAGTGTCCTGAATGCCTTGTGACACAAGAAAGCTGAACAGACTGAGATTGGTGTAAAACTTAAATATGAGAAAAATACAATACACAAATGCTTGCAAGATGACTAGAAAGAGAAAATACTGGCAAGGTGTTTATTCATATTAAAATCAGGAAAGTTGTTGCAGCATTTAGTTGACTGATATTAATTGAAATATTAGGGAATTCATTGATTTATTCATATATGCATCAGATTTTTTTTAACATCTACTATGTGTCAGTGACATATGAATATTTCCATAAGGTTCACATTTAAGTGCTATTTTAAGAGATCTATGTCGGAAACATAAATGCATACTGCATAATGCAGTAGCAACATAAAATGTTTTTTCCCCATTTCTAAAAGACAATGTAAATACTCCAATAAGTATTCTAGAATTTATAGAACTGAATACAAAATGTTATATAGATTTCTTTCTTTCTTTTTTTTTTTTTGTCCTTTTAGGGCTGCTTCAAGGGCATAGGGAGGTTCCCAGGCTAAGGGTCAAATCAGAGCTGTAGCTGCCAGCCTACACCACAACTCATAGCAACGCTGTATCCTTAACCCACTGAGCAAGGTCAGGGATCAAACCCACATCCTTATGGATTCTAGTCGGGTTCGTTAACTACGGAGCTACAAGGGGAACTCCTAATGTAGATTTCTTATATACAATTTATACAATTTTTTTAAATCCAGTTTTGAGTTGGTTGCCTGCTAAATAGAACCACACCCAAAACAAAGAATGCTAGAACAATTATAAGGAACTAAGATAATAGACAGAACAAAGAGTATGAATCACTTTGAAAGCAACTAAATTATCTTACAACTTGGGTAATATGTCAACCAATGACTCCTAGCAGTACAGCAAAGACAAATAATAAATCAAGCTTAAAAAAATTAAAGTACAAACTGATTTGTTTGTAACTCTGAATGCTTTTTAAATAGCACTCAAATGTAAACCTGGTTTAAATAGTTTTATATATATTACATGTATGTAACATATCACAAGGCATAGATAGATATAGAGAGGTAGATAAAAATAGATATATTTATATAGGTACATATATATCACTAAAATACATATAAATATATAAAATGAGTAAAATATAATTTTAAGCCAATTTTAAATGTAAAAGTTAAGCTTTGGAAAGCAAAACTGAGCTTTTCAGTTTCCAATTTCTAAGATATAATAGCATAGAACTTTGTCTTCATGAATATGTATACAAAGAGTCATATTGTAGTGAAAAATATTTCTTTTTGAATATTTAGGCAAATAATATTTAAACGATTAGCATATTAATAATATTGAGACACTATTCCATATAAAGTTAGAAGTTTTGAAGTGAAATGTACTTCCAATCCTACATGTGTGTGTTAGTTATATTTCACAAGTCTAATTTTGTGTCTAAACCACAATCTAGGATATTAGGAACAGAGAAAAAATAGCTTAAAACTTGAATCTCTTTGACAAACATAGTTCATAAAATATAATATTAGGTAAGTTCCACTAGGATATTATTTTAAATTTTTTGACTGAGTGATCTTACTAAGCTCCTAAAATGCATTAACGTTTTCCTTTGCCGATCAGTCAAAAGATATAGGATGATTCAAAGACTTTGATGTGCTTTTATCAGGCTACATCAAACGTAAAATCAACTCCATCAAACAAAAAGATTTTTTTTTTTAAATTTGTTTTCTTAGGATGAAAAGAAAGCATATGACTTTGTATTAAGAAAAATAAAACAAAACCAAAACAGGGAGTTTGCCTACAACAGACAGGTGAGTCAGAGAAGTAGGGTCCTGTGTGGTGAATCATTCAGAGCAGCATTTTATTTAGCTGTTTTCTTTCAGCCTTATGTCCTCCCTCCCCCTTTTTAATATCTTACCAAAGAACAAAGGCGATCAAGAGGAAAAGCAATATAGTCATTAAGTAGTAATTGGTAGAAGAGGCTTTAGGGTTAAAATTAATAAAACCAGCATGATGTACATTAAGACTATATAAATATTTAAGGAACTACAGCCTACTGGAGATGTAAACCGATTAGCAAAACTACTTAATCTAGAGATGCAAATGTTTCAGGTAGATACAATAAACACAGACTTCTTGTTGGAAATGTGATCAGTTTTCATTCTGGGAGTGATTTATTTCATTAAAATTTTAATTGTCAAAGTAAAGTTGTTTTGATGTTTTGTGTAAAAGGTTTTATGTTGCATCCAATGCAACTTAGCAAATGGAATCACAAGTAAAGTCATTGCATATGTTTTACTTTTTTTGTCAGGTCCTGTATTACAGATGTAATTTTGGCCTTTGACATTGAAATGAAAGAAAAACAACTAGGATACAAGAAACTGAAGATTCATCCTTCAGGATTAACCTTGCCAATAGCATCAATACATGAAACCTCCTCTACAGGAAGACATATTTAAAGGTACAACACTTTTCTTCATTTATAGTATTTCAAATAATCTACAAGCTTATTTAAAATAAATAATAAGGTGTCTAATGTAAATAATTCTAAATAATGACTGTTCATTGTCTCTCTCTCAAAAATCTAGCACAGAATATGTTTGGTAAAAATTTCAGTAATTAATAAATATCAAGATGAAATTAGAGCCCTAGCCTGGGAACCTCCATATGCCGTGGATACGGCCATAAAAGGACAAAAAGACCAAAAAAAAAAGAAATTTAAAAAGAACTATTGATTCAATGCTTGTAAATGTATACACACAGATTTATTTAGACAGTATATCTGATAATTTACTGATGTTTTATAGTTTTTATCTGAACTCTTTTGTATCACACAGCCTTGAACTTGACAGTGTTTAGAACTGATATTATAATACAGATTATATTCAAATGACATCAAAATACCTACATGAATAGAAACACTTTTTTCCAGTTATTTAGGCAAAGGTAGATGTTCGATATATTGAAATGTTCTGTTGGGTCAGCAGTTTCATTATCTCACATGATTACCTGGTATCAGGTGTACTGTGAACAGAGATGGGTCTTGTATCAGGATTTCTAAACAAAGATCTCTATTTGTGGTATTTTTATGCTGAATTCCTATATAAACAGTAGTTGTTGCCAGTAGACTGAATCTATAGAGAATATATACCCATATCCAGGCTAGTACTTTCAAGTCTCTATTTGCAATTTTAAATTTGTATTTGTAGAAACACCCAATACATGCATTGAACATGGAAAGTGTGATAGAACAGACAATAATGGTGAGTGGGTAACTCAAATCTTTCTGAGCCGTTGATAGAGTGCTGGGGAGAAGTGCTCATAAATGGGGGTTGTAGTCAGAAGACTTTCTCTTTGATTGATATTAGGGACTATGTGGGTCAGCAAACAAGCCAAGACAATGATCCATCAAGAATACCTTGTCCCAAATATGTCAAATATTTAAGTTTTGTTTTTCTCATTCATATTTTCCACATCTTCTCACTGGCCTACTTTTCTTACTTAAAAAATATATATATATATCATTCAGTAGCATTAATTTATAGCTCTTGGCAAAACCCAATCAGATATTTTCTTGACTTTATCTGTTTTATTTAGTACTACTTTCACAATCCATGTAGTTAATAGGAATACAGAACTTTGGCATTCTACTTTCAATAAATTATTATTTTTATTTAAAGAAATTTATAGAGTTATTAAAATATTTTAGCTTTTATAAATTTTAAATTCTGCTTCAAACTTTCACATTATGTATATCCTGAAAAAATATTGATGAAAGAATATATTACTTTTGTCTACATCCAGGCTAAGAAATACATCAGGTTAAGACTAATCATTTGCATTTTGCTTTTACACTTTTGCCTTTAAGTAGAGGCACAGATCTCTGCTAGCCCATTGCTTCACCCACCATAGAAAATCACTAAATCATACAACATAAGAGCCAAAATTAAATGTGTAATATACATTAAAAAGAGAATCCCTGTTAATTTAAACCAAGTTTAAGAAGATAAACCATATGTATCAATATCTAGTAGATAGTAGGGAAATAAACTTAATTCTGCATTTTATACAAAAAGCAAATTCAGAAACTCATTTCTAGCATCCTGAGATAAAAAATATGTCCCACCAAGCTGCATGAAGTGGACAAAGCATCTTTCTTTAGTTGTAGTAACATGTAAAACTCATGGTATAAATTACCGTTTTTTTTCCCCCACCTAATCTTCAGTGAAAACTTTGGCAAGAAAAGCCCCTGCACATATGGTCAAAATAGGAAACACCTCTGTAACCTTTCCATTGATGTGCTTCTTGTTTCTATTGACTTATACAACTTTCAGAAGTCCTAAAACATATTTGTGGTAGAGTGATAAGGTTTGAAAACAAGAACTTGATTGATGGGTCTAATGCAGTACTCTGTTCAGGTTCTACCTCTGATACGGAGGGAAGGAATTATCCGGATAATCCATTCAACAGTTCCACATATCTGAAGTACGTAATTTTTCTTTGTTTCTTTCTTTTTTTTTTTTTTTTAAGGCCGTACCCACAGCATATGGAAGTTCCCAGGCTAGGGGTCAAATTGGAGCTACAGCTGCTGGCCTATGCCCCAGCCGTGGCAACTTGAGATCCGAGCCAACTTGAGATCCGAGCCCCTTCTGTGACCTACACTACAGTTCACGGCAACACCATATCCCTGAACTGCTGAGCTAATCTAGGGACTGAACCTGCATCCTCATGGATACTAGTTGGGTTCATTTCCACTGCGCCACAATGGGAATTCCCTCTTTATTTTTTTTATTACTTGGACACATAATTGCCCTTCTGTTGGTAGAGAAAGGTATTAAACTGTAGCTCTATTACCATAAGAAAATGTTTGAAAATTCTGCATGTTTTCTGCCAACAGTATGTTTTTACATTGCAGCACAATTACCTTCTAGCATGATAAAAATTATAGCTGAGATTTATTGAACAATTACTATGTGACAATCCTCAAAAATTAGAAATGATTTTTTTTAACCCAATATGTGCTAGTGTTAGACTGCAAGGACAATAAACTATCTTGAAAACCTGTCATTTTATTTGCTTTGATTTAAATGCCTCAAATTTAGAGAAACAAGGAAAAGGCACTGCATTTTGTGGTTTGCTCTTATTAACATACGGATAATTTTAAAATATTTGTACCAGAAATATAATACTAATTAGTATATCTCTAGTAAAAGGTACACTGCTTTAGTATTCTAGAGTTACAACAATTTCACTGGCCTTTTTTTTTTTTTTTTGTCTTTTTGTCTTATCTAGGGCCGCACTCACGGCATATGGAGGTTCCCAGGCTAGGGGTCTAACAGGAGCTGTAGCCGCTGGCCTTCGCCACAGCCACAGCAACGCGGGATCCGAGCCGCGTCTGCAACCTACACCACAGCTCACTGCAACGCCGGATCCTTAACCCACTGAGCAAGGCCAGGGATCGAACCCGCAACCTCATGGTTCTTAGTCGGATTCGTTAACCACTGAGCCACAACGGGAACTCCTTCACTGGCATTTTTAATATTAAAAAAAATTATAATTGTCAACTGCTTAAATTTTTTATATTGTTCACATAAGTCCTGGGAGATTCCATGAAGAATAAAAATTCATGTGAAATAGTTTCTTCAACCATGTCAAGGAGATTAGTGCCAAGTGAGAAATGCTAAAAAGGAGCAAAATTTTTCTAAGTGAGAACTTGACCTGTGGACGACTGGACCAAGGTGGAAGGAAAAAATCATATCACAGATTTTTCTTCATATGAAACATGTTAAGCTAGAAAACTGCAATGACCACAGTTAGCATAACTAAGCAAAAGAAAAAAACTGTAGAACTTGAGATAAGAGAGAATATTAATGTGATTAGTTTTTATGAATAGTGTATATCTTTCTTAATATACAGTTAATAGCTTATATCTAAATTTTGTAAATCAATATAAAGTGGTACAAGCATATTTAATTATGAGAAGTAAAATTAAATTACATTTAAAGGATTAAAATATCATTGCAAACTTAGGAAAGTGAATCAGGTAAGGAAGTATGAGGTGGTAAGTAATTTTGTTTTTTTTTCAATATTTCATAACAGAAAGCCTATTTATATTATGTAAAGTTTGTGAACAAAGAATAATTTTTAAGATGTGTTATATAAAATTATTAACCTAAGTAGGAAAAAACTCTAATATGAAATCTGAATTTGACTACAGCTTCAGACTATAAAATGTGAGCTACAAGATCTGGCATTAAGTAAGTGTGGCCTTTGTTTTTCTTGACAAGAACAAGGAAATAAAACACTAGGCACTAGATGTTTTTGACACTTTTGAGGGAATTATCTGCTAGACAGTATATCAACAGGGATGAGTCAAGTGGTAAAGGATTATAGAATTTAGGTCAAGGTGGAAATGACAGAAAATTCAAGAGAACAGGAAGGCGTTTTATCAGACATTTCTTCTTTCATTTTATATGATAAAAGTGAAATCTGCCGTCATTTTTAGAAGTAAAGGCCCTTCATGTTATCTTTCCCGGCTTTAAAAAGAATAGCAAACGCATATGCGTGTGTGTGTGTGCATGTGTGTGTGTATGTGTGTACACGTGCGCACGTGTCTGCAGCTGTCTGGGAGTGAATAGTTCCCCATCATACATGTCCTATGGAGGTAAAAAGGAGGTGGCAGGGCTTGTCTGCAGCACCCTTGAGGGCATTGGAGAAAGCAGGATAATAAGCAGCTCAGAGTCTAAATCCCTGTAGCCGTATTTGAATCCAGTCTAATAGAGAGGGAAGGTAAAAGCAGAGCTAGAAACAGGTAACATTGTGCAGAGCCATGGAACTAGACACTTACATCTACTTCTCCAGTGCTGCATTTGCAAGGAAAGTAATTGTTTTGAGGCCTAGAAATGATTGAGCATAAGAATTATAATAATAATGAAAAAGCTACCAGTTTATTCACCATCGTCCTAAGCTCTTTTGTTTCCTATGAATGAATGAAATTGGAGATACGTTTTCCCAGTTGTGCCTCCCAAGTCATGTCATGTAAGAACAGCGGTCAAGGCTGGAGTTCCCACTGTGGCTCCGTGGGTTAAGAACCCGACTACTGTCCTGTGGTTTCTATCCCTGACCTTGCTCAGTGAGTTAAGGATCCAGCATTGTCGTAAACTGTAGTGTAAGTCTCAGATGTGGCTTGGACCAAATGTGGCTGTGGCTGTAGCGTAGGAGGCAGCTGTAGCTCCAATTAGATTCAGACCCTAACCCAGGAACTTCCATATGCCACAGGTATGGTCCTAAAAAGAAAAAAAAAAAAAAGAGAGAGAGAACAATGGTCAGACAGCATTTCAATTACATCTTACTCACGTACCAGGTAACATCAGACTATGTATGCAAGCAAATGTGGTAGGAATCCTGACACTGTCTCCTTTTTTCTTTTATTTTTTTGCTTTTTTAGGGCCGCACCTGCAGCATATGGAGTTTCCCAGGCTAGGGGTCCAATTGGAGCTCTAGCTGCTGGCCTATGCCACAACCACAACAATTCTGGATCCAAGCTGTGTCTGCGACCTATGCCACAGCTCACAGCAATGCTGGATCCTTAACCCACTGAGCAAAGCCAGGGATTGAACCCACAACCTCATGGTTCCTAGTCAGATTTGTTTCCACTGTGCGATGATGGGAACTCCCCGATACTGTCTCTTAATAAGCCTGGGCAATTTTTCCTGTTCTGTGTTTCAGTTTCCTCATCTGTAAATGGTATAATTCTGCCATCATTTACTCATGCCTATCAAGTAAGGTCATATATGGAAACTATCTAGTACTGACCATGGAATATAATAAACATGTCATAAATAGCAGGAAAAAACAGGAGAGGAAGGAAGAGGTTGAATGTTATTTTTAATAGCAAATAACTATACACACACACACACCATAGTGTCAACTTTCTATTTCCAGAAACCATTTCTAAAAGCAAAGACTCTTTGAGCCATATTATACTTGTGAAATCTGAATAAACTACCTATTAGCGCAAGACCTTGGTCTCCTCATCTTTGAAAGGGACATAATAATAGTTCTTAGTTAAGAGCTGTGAGGATTAATTAAGCACATAAAAATTGCTTAGGGTTGGCATGAATAAGTGTTCTCTAAATGTTATTTATTGATACTCTTTGTATATTTACTACCCCAAAACCCATTCATTTTAAATACATAAACTCCTCATTGCTGTGAGATAAGAAAAAGAGTTATGTACGAAGAGAAGAGAAAACTAATGTAATTTGGAAAGTAGTAGTCACATACCGAATTTGCTTTTCTTCCAAATTTTGGGGCTAGATCTGCTTTCCCTAAGCTCATCAAATTATTTAAATAAAAAAATTCAGTAATACTGAATGTGTTCTTACCTCTAGGCATTTTTTCTAGAACTTTACTTGGTGGATAAGATTTAGTTCTCACAATGCTGGAAGGAGGTACAGTAATTCCTCCAATATTGTAGAGAGGAAATTGAAGTTCGTAATTGCTAAGTAACCTATTCCAGGCCAAAGATCTCGTGATTTAACAGAGCTGAAATCCAAAGATAGTTATCATTAAATGCATGTCAGTTTAAGTATTTATGCTTTTGTTCAAACCTTCCCAAGATATCTCCAGTTTTCAAATAATGGTGAATAGACAAAGAGCCAATGCCCAGGTAGTGGCAACTTAGGAACTGTTTGAATGAGCCTAAGAAAGTGTCTGGCTGGCTCATTCTCCTACTCGTAAACCAACTATATAATTGGTTGTTAGCCAGCAAAAGGTCTCCAGCTATCTAAAAAGTGATGTGAATTCTTACTGAAGGGAGATATAAATTTTTTAATATCTCTATTAAACTGAACCAGTCCCCAAATAAACACTAATTTTACAGCGTTATCAAAAACCTCTAGGATTCCACAAGCATTGAATATATATTTCATAACACTGCAATTACACACTTCAGTAAAGTTCTGAATAAGTGGTGTAGTATAATATTAGTATCTCAGTCGTTTTTTTTTCTTTTATACTCACTTTAAAAGGAAGCTCTGGATTTCTAATTCTAAGCCAGAAGGACGCTTACCTTGGACAAACAAAAGAAACCATCATATAAAAAAGGTGACAGAGAGGTCCACTTCACAGCCATCCAGTGATAAAGAAACCACAAATCATTCACACAACTAAAGAGAGAAAGCACCTAATGATCTAATTTTCTCATTTTTCTTGTTGGTTTTGCACTTCTGTGACCCACTCTCAACACCATGTCATTCTAGTCAGTTCTCAAAATGCATAGATTTGAGAAATGATGGTATAGATTCCTGATGCTGTCACCTTCTGATTTCCAATAGTTATGGAATTGGCATGTTATAATGAAACTTTAAAATCTCTCTCTATAATTAATGGGAACCCTAAGTAATAACAGCACAAGCTAATGTTGATGGAGAGATCACTCAAAATTAGATACTACCCTAAAAATGTATCATTATATCATTTCTTTTAAATGAAGTTTATTTTGGTGTAATTAGTATATAATAACATTCACTCTCTTTAGGCATTCAGTTTAATGAGAACTTAGAGAATATTTTCATCAGCCTCAGAAGTTCTCTGGTTCTGCTTTGTGGTCAGTTTCTCCTCCTCACCACAATCCCTTGCAATCACTAATCTACAGTCTATCTTTATTGATTTGTCCGATCCCATTTTAAAAGTAAGGAAACTCATTTCCAAAGGTCAGAGGTTAGTAAGTGGCAGAACTGACATTCAGTTCCACATCTGACTATGCAACTCTTACTCCAAACTGCTTCATGCTTCTGTATCTCCATGGTGTAATCTTCTCTGTTAGTCTATTAATAATTGTAAAGATCCCATTTTACTGTGCATAGTTTATTTTTTAAATTAATATTATTGGGGGTTCCTACCATGGCACAGTGGACTAAGATTCCAACTGCAGGAACTGCATCAGCTCTGGTTGCTGTGGTGGTGTGGGTATGATCACTGGCCCAATGCATGGGTTAAAGCATTTGGCATTGCCTCAGCTACAGCACAGGTCATAGCTTCAGTTCAGATTCATTCTCTGGCCTGGGAACTTCCCTATGCCATGGGTGTGGCCATAAAATAAAATAAATAAAAAGTTAGTATTATTGGATGTAGGAAATTATAATAGTATGAAGTGAATTAAAATATTATCCATATGCTCTAATATGGATAATGTTTTATCCATATTAGATAAGAATTAGATAAACAAAAATGTAATATGTTTGTATATATATAATTGTATATATTACATATACTATGTATATATAATATTATAAGTATGGATATAACTCAGCTGCCAATATCTAAAAATCACACTAAAAATGGGGAAACATGTAAAGCAAGCATCTCAACATGGCAGAATCATTTCTGAAATATCAGTTTGTGTTTTCCTCTGTATTTCCCCTTCAACCCTCTTCAAAGCAGGGATATTCCAAGTGGGCCCTTTGAAATGCCATGTCTCAGGATGTTTTGTAGGAGGAATTGCAGAGAAAATCTGAGGTCTTTAAAAACTTAGAGACTCAGAAGAAATGATGCCAGGTGTCTGGGTAGGAGAAAGAGAAGTGCTTTTGGGGGCAGGGTAAGAGAAAGGAAGTCTTTTTCCAAAGTGAGGAAGGAGATAGAAGTTGAAGAGTTCAGAATAGCTAAGATCTGCACTTCACTTAGTGGCAGCAGCTCACAGACCCTGCAAGGATTGATGATTCATTAAGGAAAACAAAGGATTTTCAGTGATACCCATGCATAAAAACTGGTGGGTAGTAGCCAAGCTGCCAAATTATCAATGGCCATACAAGCTGGGAAATTAGATTTTTTTTTTGGTAACCTGTGCACTGACAAAAAAGAGGAACACACACTGATATTTACTATGAATTGTACACGTTAACCTACCTAATTCTCACAACAATACAGTATTAGATTAGAATTAACCCCATTTCACAACCAGAAGAACTAAGGCAAAGAAATACTACATTCTTTGCTCAAGATCACATGAGTAACTACGTGGCAGAAACATAATTTGAACCCAAATAGACAGGTTTCTATCCTGAAAACTTATGCTGTACTGCTCAAGCCTATTGAAATTTCAATGACCTTGCTTTATGCTAAAAGAAGGTAACTAATATTGACAAATAGTGAACTTTCAGGGAATGCATTTGGATTTAGAGCCAGATTTTTATTTTAGTTCATTAAAAGAACAGAAAAATATGGCATTTTTTGAGTGTGTGGACATAAGTATATTCTGAATACATTAGCTGTATGAAATTTGGTAGGCATTTCAGTGGAAGTTTCTGATAATATTAAAAAGGGTCAATTATACATTTCAGTGGAAGTTTCTGATAATATTAAAAATTAATCACAACATATTCTTTGTTCATGGATTTCAAGAATTAATTTTGTTAAAATGTCTATACTACTTAAAGCAATCCGCAGAATCAATGCTATTCCTATCAAAATCACAAATAAATATTTTATAGAAATATTTTAAAAATCCTTAAATTCATATGCAACCACAAAAGACCCAGAATAGCAAATACTTTATTGAGAAGAACAAAACTGGAAGCATCACACTTACTAAGTTCAAAATATATTACAAAGTTAGAGTAATTAAAATACCGTGGTCCTCTCATAAAGATAGACATATAGACTAGAATAGAGAACCAAGAATTAAAACTTCACACATATACTGAACTGAAATTGACAAGAGGGACACACTGGAGAAAGGATAGTCTCTTCAACAAATGGTGTTGGGGCAGCTGGATATCCACATGCAAAATAAATAACATTGTACCCCTATCTTCTTCTATAAACAAAAATCAACTCAAATGGATTAAGCACTTAAGCATAAGACCTGAAACTGTAAAACAACTAGAAGAAAACATAAGGGAAAAGCTTCTTGACATTGATTTGGAAATTATTTCTCAGATATGACACCAAAATTACAGACAAGAAAAATAAAAATTATAAAGTAGGAATACATCAAATTAAAAAGCTTTTTCACAGGGAAAGAAGCAATCAAGACAATTACAAGACAGCCTACTGAATGGGAGAAAGTATTCACAAAAGATTTATTTTATAAAATAATAGTTTCAGAAACATAGAATAAACTCCTAGAACACAAAAACCAAAAACCAAATGCCGTGTATAAAAAATGAGCAAAGGACCTGAATAGACATATTTCCAAAGAAAACATACAAAAGGTCAACAAGTACACGAAAAGGTGATCAGCATCAGTAATCATCAGGGAAATTCAAATTAAAACCACAATGACATGTCACCTTACACCTTTTAAAAGAACTCATTTAAAAAGACAGAAGATAACAAATGCTGGCGAGGATGTGGAGAAAGCGGGACCCTTGTGTACTGCTGGTGGCAATGTAACCTGGAACAGCCACTATGGAAAAACAGTATGGAGAAGTTAAAAATATAACTACATTATGATCCAGCAATCCTTTTTTGGATGTATATACAAGGAAAAGGAAACCAGTATCTTGAAGAGATATCTATACTCCCATGTTTGTAGCAGCATTATTCATAGTAGTTAAGGTATGAAAGCAACCGGACAATGGATGAATGGATAAAGAAAATGTGCTAGATAGATAGATAATCATTCAGACTTATTTAAAAAAGGAAGAAATCCTGTCCTTGTGGCAATGTGGTTGAAACTGGCGGGTATTACACTAAGTGAAATAAGCCAAACAAAAAGACAAATACGGCATGTTATTTATATTTGAAGTCTAAAAACAAACAAAAAACAGAGTTGAGAAGTTCCCGTCGTGGCTCAGTGGTTAATGAATCCGACTAGGAACCATGAGGTCACGGGTTCGATCCCTGGTCTTGCTCAGTGGGTTAAGGATCCGGCGTTGCTGTGAGCTGTGGTATAGGTTGCAGACGAGGCTCGGATCCCGTGTTGCTGTGGCTGGGGCGAAGGCCGGCAGCTACAGCTCCTGTGAGACCCCTAGCCTGGGAAGCTCCATATGCTGCAGATGTGGCTCTAGATAAAAGGCAAAAAGACAATAAATAAATAAATAAATAAATAAATAAATAAATAAATAAAACAGAGTTGAACTCATAGAAACAGTGAAATCACAAAGAAAACTGGTTGCCAGGGGCTGGGAGTTGGGGGAAATACGAAGAGGTTGGTGAAAGGGGTACATCATTTATAAGATGAATAAGGTCTGAAGATCTAATGTATAACAACATGGTGACTTTAGTTAATGACACTGTATTGCATAATTTTTTGAAAAAGGCTTTGTGAGGTGATGAATGTGTTAACTTAATGGGGGAATATCAAATCATCATATTTTATGCTTTGAATAAATCACACTTTTGTCAATTATGCTTCAATGAAGAAAAGAAAGAGAAGACAGTTTAAAGGACGTAAAAATGCTCCGTTCAGTCAACAAGTATTTATTGAGTTTCTACTTACTTCTGGGGTCCTGGGGACACAAAAGATAGGGGAGAGAGAGAGAAAGAAAAACAGCTTCCTGCTCTCTTAGACCTTTATTTGTAGGAAGACCATCAAGAAACAAGCAATATCAGATGATGGTAAGTGTCATGGAGAAGACATATTTTTAGAAAATACTACATGTATATGAGAAGGTCTTTTCAATAATGTGATTGTGAGGAGATTTAACACAGCAGGTCTGACTGGTCAATGTTTGAATGGCTCCAGGGGAATCTGTAAATAGATTTAGTTCTTGGTCACCCCCCAGGAATGTGACCCAGAGAATGTTCTTTAATAATGTTTAATGATTCAATAATGTTGTTGTGTATGTTCAGGGCACTGGGACGTGCTTCACCAGTTTGTCAGGACTTATCAGGATTATTTTGTGCAAATATCCAGATTGATGATATACTTGGCTTTATTATTAGAGTCTTGAGTTTCCATCTCCAGACCATGTGACCAACCTGACCTAATAGACCTGAACCTGAAGACTGAAGCATGCTTCCCTGGGCAGAGACACTTCACATGTGGGCCTGGCAGTACTTAGGGGAACACGATGTTGGGACTGAGCACTGGAGAAGCGAAATGTGTCCAGATCATTCTATGTTCTGTGCAAATTACTTATTACCTACAGTTCTTTATAGCATTCTGTGTTTACTTCTCATATTAGTTTGCAGTGACCATGGCCCTTCCTAACAGCCTGCCATATTGATCAGATCAAGGTGGATATTTGCCCTCAAATGGATCAAACTGATTCTTTTTCTTCAGAATTAGTATTTAGGACACCATGAGGCTCAGCAATAAGATTTGAGTAATAGCGAATGGGGAGGAAGTATATATCTATAAATTGAAAGGCTATTTTCTGAAAACAAAAGTAGAAAATCTAGACTATGAAAAAAGGGAAGGAAAAAGATGCAAAGAGTAGTAAATGGGAAACCAATCAGCCTCAGCTTCTGAGGCACATAAAAACAGTCAGGTATTTCAAGTCCCTGGTCATATCCAGCTGTATCTTGGGCCTTGAATCTTATAACACTTCAACACCTTTTTAATAATTTCCTAGCTGGTTTAAATGAGTTCTTCCCCTTAGAATGATCCTTAAGACAGCACCCACCCCCACCTCAAGTGGGAAGAACACCCTTCATAACATTTGAGACTTATCCGTACTTTTCAACCAAATCACCTAGGGAGCTGTTAAAGTTCAGTAGGTTTAGAGTGATGTTGATTTCCTGAAAGTGTATCAAGTTCTGAGGACACCAATTATGCAAGTTCATAGACCTCTCTCTCAAGGGATCTACAATTAGATTTGTAGCACAGTGAGTATAAATGGCTACCAAAGGGACAAAATTAAGTTTGAACCCAACTGATAGCATATGATTGCATACATGCCAAAAGATTGCAGACTCTTCTCAGGAAATAGTGTGATACTAGTGGTTTGAAAAAAAAACAAAAAAACAAAAACCTAGTTGTATAAAGATAATGCTAATAGAAATGTAGAAAATAGAAGGGATGGAGAAGTGGCAGAAAAAGAGAGCAAATAGGAAAATATTTTACATGGAATTATTGGGAAATACTTGTGTTTATGCCTCATAAAGAATAAAGCTTGAAAGTTTTATTTTAAATTTCAGACTGAACACAAGTTTTATGTTTATTTCCTACACTTGAGAAAAAAAAAGTCCTAGGATATTTTTCTTCAAATGTTTGCAGGTGTGGATAATTAAAATGCCACACTTACTTTCATCTGATTGTGTGAGCATTCTTAGGTCTACAAGTGATTCTAATCAACTTCACTAAATGTAGGGGGGATCCTCTATAATTAACAAAATTTTATGTACAATCATTAGAATTATAATTTATATTACATTCCTAATTAGTATTCGTATCCCCTTGAACTTCTATTTTTCTTAAGAAATGAGAATTTACAAAATGATCAAAATACTTTTCATTATTTTAAATCAAACAGTTTGGGCATGGATAGAAAACAGTAAAGTATTTCAAATAAGTCTATGCTCACACCTAATGATTTATTAGATGAAATAACATTCAAGTTATTTGTTCAATTTCATGTTTATTAGATCGCTTAGGGTTATTTTCACATGAATAAGCCTTCCTTTATCTTGTAACTTATACGTATTATCTGAGAGCAGCAGTGTTATACTGGATGGCTCTACTAGTGTTCAAGATGTATTCAGGCAGCTGTTCTACCCAACTAATGCCTGGGAACATATATAAAGTATAGTACAGCTCAGCAGTGAAAAGCTTTGGAGTTATAAAGACCAAGAATCAAACCTTTACTCTATTTCTAAGGTATAGTGTACTCAAATACAAACTGAAGTAATAATTTCTTCTTTATAGATTTGTTGAGAAGTAAATGAGGTAATACACACAGAGACTTGGATGCATACTATATCCTAAAATGCATACTTGCTATTACTATAATACATATATGAATGGAAATTACTACTTTACACTAAGGGTACTATTGTATAATTATAAAGGTCATTTTACCAGAAATTTTCAGCTTATTTCAAATTGCTCAATTTGAAAAAAAAATTAAATAGCACAAATGGGTCAGGGAGATTCCAACATTGAATTTTTGAGGACAGTTTAATAAAAATCAACTGATATTTTTGACTCTGAATATTTTCGACTCTGGATCTAGTAGAAGAATAAAACACAAACCAGAAATATTCCAGGATCAAACCTGAATATTTTTGACTCTGGATCTAGTAGAAGAATGAAACACAAACCAGAAATATTCCAGGATCAAACCTCCCCAAATTTTTAGTCATAACTTTCAGCTAATGTGTAGGAATATGTGTTTTTTAATGAATACATCAAGTAGATGCTAAGGCAAGTCATTTTCCAGCTCCACCCTGAGACACACTACATGAATTTGAGTAGGGGACTAATGATGAACGCTATTCATCTCTGCACCCCCAGCATCTGACTCTGTGCCTAGTGTGCACTAAATATTCTGTAAATAATGAAATAATATGATAAATAATTAACATACCAAAACCAATATGACTGATGCCATTGCCATTTTGTAACTATTATTCTTCAGAATTGCAAATAAAATTTTAAATTTTTATTTACTTGCAAAAGTGGACTGTTATATTCAAATTAATTGTGATCTGATGAAAATGGTGATAAGGCAAATGTAATTATTTAAAATGGGAAAATCTTGAATGTATTCTTTACTTATATTTATGCGTACTATCAGGCCCTTTTCAAACATTTGAAATATTAAGACATGACATTAGAAATTATCTAATTTCAGCATGTGAGTCTATATTCACCTTCTCCCTGAGAATCAGCTATACTTTCCAATGAAACATAAGGCTAATCTCCTATTTCCCTTTTCCAATGAACTTTAAGCAGAAAAGTGTGTAAACAATTTCACCTGAAAGTTGACAAAGTAAAGGGTGCAAGCCAACAGAAGGAACTTCCAGATAAGCAAGCAGTTAATCAGGATAACAACAAGAGACAAGATTATTTGCAATACAATCAACAAATGGAACGTGAACCTGACATAAATTTGGCTTTGATATTATATGAAAATTTTAATTTTAGTTAATAAATACCAAATTTGTCTCCTGAAAGTGATCAGTATCATAATTGAAGATACCACTGAGCTTGTGAATTTCAATTTTTAAAATCAGGCATTTTATTTAAACTACATTTAAAATCTATAAAAATACTAGATCTTTGAATCATATGTTGGAAAGACTCTAAATACCAGCCTGAACCTGCTAACATTATGAACTTGGACGAATACTTATATGCCAAACCCTGATGTTATTTTTTCCTATGTAGCTCACAGTGTAGTTTTGATATCAAATTAAAAATATATATCTGTAAATACGCTTGAAAATGGTAATTGAATAGACAAACACCAGGTATCATATCTTATATTTTATAATATCATAACTTCAACAATCCACTATATATATTCTGTCATGTTATTTTTGAGATTTTTTCCTTTCCCCATGTCTGCAGGAAATATAAAAATTAGATGTTAAAAAGATCAGAATAAATTTTTGAGGGAGTACTTTGAATTAAGGATAAAACTTACTTACTGAAAGTAGACATACAAAGTTCCAATAAGGAGTTTAAATTTCAGAGAGATTTCTTGGTCCACATAGCTAATGAAAGTAGTCTTTCTTCCAATGCCCAAATAATTAAATATAAAGTCAGGTTTAAAAAGAAGAAAAGACAATCCCTAGGATTCATAAGGAAAGAATCCAAGGCTGGAAATGTCATCAGGTACTAAAAACAGAGTAGATCATATAAGTTATTAGAACCTATTATCACCTGAAAGGTTATGTGAATCCTCACAGCTGCCTGGTTGTAAAACCTACTTTTAATTTTGGGGGAAGAAAGAAAAGAAACATCCAGTAAAAGCTGAAACTCCAAGCTATACCATTATATATGGACTCTAAAATCATGTTATCTAATTAGATATAAAGAAAAGTCAGCCCCGAAATTTACCTGAAATTTGGCACAGAAGAAATTACAGTCAAAATATTCATGAAAAACATGGAGAAGCCCCACCGGAGCACCTCTGCAATCCAAAGTGAGAAGGAATCCCCAGAGCAAACAAGTGACTTAGGTTGGTGGTGAGATAACAAGAAAGAAAAGTACCCAAAACATAGAGTAAACAACTATGAGAAAAAGAGAGACAGTGTAATCAAAGAGATCAAAAGGAAAACTTATACTTTAAGAATGTCACAGAATAGAACCACCCAGGGGAATTTTAGCACTTTGAAAATGTTCAAAGAAAGGATGAAAAGACCAAAATCCAAAACAACAACAACAGCAACAACAACAAAGAAAGATAGTCCATTTTTGGAGATATGGAATGAACAAACAAAACTTATAGGATGAAAATTAAAAGCATTGATTTTTTGTTGTTATTTTGGCTGCACCCATGGCATGCAGAAGTTCCTGGACAAGGGACAGAATCCACACAACTGCAGTGGTACAAACCAGAGTAATGACAATGCTGGATCCTTAACCCACTGAGCCAACAGGGAACTCCAAGTCACTGATATTTTTTAAAAAGGTGTAAATAGTTTCTATAGGTAGAATAGATGCAACTGAAGAAACAATTATATAATGGGAAGTTAGATTAAAGAAATATGAAAAATATAGCACAGATAAATAAGATCTTGGAAAATATAAAGGAGCTACTACAAAAACACTAATGAGGAGTTCTTGTTTTGGATTAGTGGGTTAAGAACCCAGCATAGTGTCTGTGAGGATGTGGGTTCAATCCCTGGCCTCATCCAGTGGGTTAAGGATCCAGAGTTGCCCCAAGTTGCTGTGTAGGTCACAGATGCAGCTTGGATCCGGTGTTGTCATGACCGTGGCATAGGTCTCAGCTACAGCTTCAATCCGACCCCTAGCTTGGGAACTTCCATGTGATGCAGGTTTATCCATGAAAGAAAAATAAAAGACATTAATAAAAAATTTAAAAGTTTCAACATATAACTAATTAGAGTTCTAGAAGTAGAGAATAGAGATGAAAGTGAGAGGATATTTTCAAAACCACAATGAATGAAAAATTCAAGAATATATAAAGAAAAAATATATACCTGAGTGCTCAGAATGAAAGAGCACACAGGAACCCAATCAATGTATATAAATAATTTGACCATGACTCTTTGTATTTTGAAAAAGCACCAAAGGAAAAATATATTATTTTAAAAGTTATTATAATTAACTTTATTCAGAGTACTCAGCAAAATATTTGAAGTTAGTATAAGAAGTAATAATATCCTAAAATTATTTAGGGATAATAGTTGTCAGTCTAGGAATCCATACTAGATTATTAATGTTAATACTAGATTAAATAAATACCTTTCACATGTGAATTCTCAATGAATATTTTCAGGCAAATAAACAGAAAGTTTACATTTCACATACTTTCACTGAAAATGGAAAAAAGGAACACTTCAGCAACTAAATAAAAAAGATATAAATGGAATAAGCAGTCATAAGCAAATAAACAGTTAAATATTTTGGATAATCTTAATGAGCATTTACTGCCAAAAATATCTACCACTAATTTTAAGGGCTTTTAAACAAGAAAAATGGAATTAACAAAAAACTTGAAAATGAGAAGAAATTGAGCAGTCTCTTGTGTGCTTATAAAAAAACACTGTAGATTATTCAGTAAATTTGTGTTTATATTAAAAACTTACGTGAGGAGATTGGATTAAGATGGTTGAATAGAAGGACTGGAGCTCAACTTCTCTCACAAAAACCAACCAAATGCTGACCAATCTTCAATCAAATGGACTGTAAACTTCCAAAAAAGATACTCTACTTCAGAAGACAAAGAGGAGAACATATCAAAAGGTAGGAGGGGTGATTACACAATAGAAGCAATCCCATACCTCCCAAGTGGAAAGCCCCACAGACTGGAAAGTAACTGTATCACAGAGACTCAGCTGCAGGACTGAGAGTTCTGAGACCCACGTCAAATCCCCACACCAGGGGATCTGGCACAGGGATAAAGAGCCCCCTGAGCATCTGGCATTGAAGGCCAGCGGGGCTTGTGTGCAGGAGTTCCAGAGGACCTGGGGAAAGAAGAGTCCCATTCTTGAAAGGTACACACAGACTTTCACATGCACTGGGTCCCAGGGCAAAGCAAAGTCTCCAAAGGATTCTGGGTGGAATCTGACTGCAATTCTTGGAGGATCTTCTGGGAAAACAGGGGTGACTATGGCTTGTTGTGGGGGAAGGGCATTGGAGGTGAAGCTCTCAGGAACATTCATCAGCCTGCATTTCTCTGGAGGTGGCCATTTTTGGGAAAATCTGGTCCCTCCCATCAGCGCTGAGAAGCCCCAGGCCAAACAATAATCCAGGCGGGATCACGGCCCCACCCATCAGTAAACAGGCTGCCTAAAGACCCCTCAGGCAGACAGCCAGCCTCTAATCTCATCCAGGGACAAAGCCCCATCCATCAGAGGGATAGGAATCAACCCTACCTACAGATGGGCAGGCACCAGTCACTCCCATCAGGAACGCTACAGCCAGCCCCCACCCCATACCAACTTTAGCCACAGGGGAGACAAACACCAGAACTGAGAGCTACAACTATATTGTCGGCAAAAAGGTCACCACGCCAAAAACATATAAAAATGAAAAGACAGAGAACTATAACTCAGATAAGGGAGAAAGAAAAAAAAATCCCAGAAAAAACAATTCAGCGATGAGATTATCAGCCTCCCAGAAAGAGATTTTAGGCTGTTGATGCTGAAGACGATGCAAGACATTGGAAATAAACTGGAGGCAAAAATTGATAATTTACAGGAAACACTGAGCAAAGAAATACAATCTGTAAAAATTAAATAAGAAGAGATGCAAAAACAATGACTGAAATAAAAAATTCATTAGAAGCAGCCAACAGTAGAATACAGGAGGCAGAAGAACGAATCAGTGAGGTAGAGGACAGATTAGTGGAAATCACTAATGTGGAAGAGAAAAGAGATTAAAGATTGAAAGGAAGTGAGGAGAGTCTCAGAGAACTCTGGGATAATGTTAAATGCACCAACATCCATATTATAGGGGTGCCAGAGGAAGAAGAGAGAGAGAATGGGACAGAAAAAATATTTGAAGAGATAATAACTGAAAACTTCCCTAATATGGGAAAGGAACCACTCACTCAAATCCAGGGAGCGCAACGAGTACCATATAAAATAAACCCAAGGAGGAACACCCCCAGACACATATTAATCAAAATGACCAAAATTAAAGACAAAGAGAAAATATTGAAAGAAACTAGGGAAAAGAAACAAATGACATCAAGGGAACCCCAATAAGGTTATCAGCAGATTTTTCAGCTGAAACTCTGCAGGCCAGAAGGGAGTGGCATGATATACTTAATGTGATGAAAGGGAAAAACTTCCAACCAAGATTACTTTATCCAGCAAGGCTCTCATTCAGATTTGAAGGAGAGATCGAAACCTTTATACATAAGCAAAAGCTAAGAGAGTTCTGCAACACTAAACCAGCATTACACAAATACTAAAACAACTTCTCTAGTCAGAAAAGAAAAGGCCACAACCAGAAACAAAAACACCACAAATGACAAGGCTCATCAGGAAAGGCATATATACAGTAAAGATACTAAATCATCCATGCACAATTATGTTACCAAAATCAGAAATCATGAGAAGAGAGCACAAATGCAGGTCACTGGAGATGCACGTGCAATTAAGAAACCAACAACTTAAAACAATCTCATTTATATATAGATTCCTGTATCAAAACTTCAGGGTAACTGCAAACCAAGTATCTACAACTGATACACAAACAAATAAGAAAAATCAACTCAAATACAACATTAAAGATAGTCATCTTGTGAGAGGAGACAACAAGAGAATAAGGGAAGAAAAAAGAGCAACAAAAACCCCAAACAGTTAATAAAATGGCAATAAGAACATACATATCAATAATTACCTTATATGTTAATGGACTGAATGCCCCAACTAAAAGACATAGACTAGCTGAATGGATAGAAAAACAAGATCCATATATATGCTGTCTTCAAGAGACGACTTCACTTCCAGGGACACATACAAATTGAAAGTGAGAGGATGGAAGAAAATATTCCATGCAAACAGGCATCAAAAGAAAGCCAGAGTAGCAATACTTATATCAGACGAAATAAACTTTAAAATGAAGAACATTTTAAAAGACAAAAAGGGCACTACATAATGATCAAAGGCTCAATCCAAGAAGAAGTTCTAACAATTTTAAATATCTATGCACCCAACATAGGATCACCACAATATATAAGGCAACTGCTAACAACCTTAAAAGGGGAAATCTACAATAACACCATCATAGTGGGGGACTTTAACACCCACTAACAGCAATGGACAGGTCATCCAGACAGAAAATCAATAAGGAAACACAGACCCTGAATGCAGCATTATATCAGATGGACTTACCAGATATTTATAGGACATTCCATCCAAAAGCAACAGAATACACATTCTTCTCAAGTGTGCACAGAACATTCTCTAAGATTGATTACATCCTGGGCAACAAATCAAGCCTTGGTAACTTTAAGAAAATTGAAATCATATCAAGCATCTTCTCTGACCACAATGCTATACAACTGGAAATCAACAACAAGAAAAAAATGGCAAAATATACAAACACGTGGAGACTAAACAGCATGCTACTAAAAAACCAATGGATCACTGAAGAAATCAAAAAGAAAGTTAAAAATGCCTAAGAAGCAAATGACAACAAAGATATGACACTCCAAAATCCCTGGGCTGCAGCAAAAGCAGTTCTAAGAGGAAAGATTATAGCAATACAAGCCTACCTCAGGGAACAAGAAAATCTCAAATAAACAACCTAACTTTACATCTAAAGCAGCTAGAGAGGGAAGAACAGACAAGACCTAAAGTTAGTAGAATAAATCATAAAGATCAGAGCAGAAATCAATGGAGTAGAAACACAGAAAACCATAGGAAAGATCAATGAAACTAAAAGCTGGTTCTTTGAAAACATCAACAAAATTGATAAACCCTTAGCCAGACTTATCAAGAAAAAAAGAGAGAGGGTACAAATCAATAAAATTAGAAATGAAAAAGAAGTAACAACAGACATCACACAAATACAAAGGATCATAAGAGGCTACTATATGCAACTATATGGCAATAAAATGGAAAACCTAGAAGAAATGGACAAATTCTTAGAAAAGTACAATCTTTCAAGACTAAACCAAGATGAAATAGAAAATATGAAGAGACCTATCACAAGTTCTGAAATTGAAACTGTGATTTAAAAAATTCCAACAAATAAAAGTCCAGGACCAGATGGCTTCACAGGTGAATTCTATCAAACATTTAGAGAAGAGCTACCACCTATCCTTCTGAAACTCCTCCAAAAAATTGCAGAGGAAGGGACACTCCCAAACTTATTCTATGAGGCAACCATCACCCTGATATCAAAACCATACAAAAATAATCACAAAAAAATAAAATTACAGGCCAATCTCCCTGATAAACATAGATGCAAAAATCTTCACAAAGTACTAGCCAGCTGAATCCAACAATACATTAAAAGGATTGTATATCATGATCAAGTGGATTTATCCCAGGGATGCAAGGATTCTTCAATATCCACAAATCAATCAGTGTGATACACCACATTAACAAACTGAAGAATTAAAACCATATGATCCTTTCCATAGATCATAGAAAAAGACTGACAAAATCCAACTCCCATTTCTGATAAAAACCCTTTAGAAAGTGGGCATAGTGGGAACCTACCCGAACATAAAAAAGGCCATCTATGACAAACCCAGAGCTCACATCATCCTCAATGGTGAAAAGCTGAAAGAATTCCCGTTGAGATCAGGAACAAGACTGGGATGTCCACTCTCACCACTACTATTCAACATAGTTTTGGAAGTCCTAGCTACAGCAATCAGAGAAGTAAAAGAAATAAAAGGAATCCAGATTGGAAAGGAAGAAGTAAAACTATCACTCTTTGCAGATGACATGATACTATACCCAGAGAATCCTAAAGACTCTACCAGAAAACTGTTAGAGCTCATCCATGAATTTGGCAAAGTTGCAGGATACAAAATTAATACACAGAAATCAATTGCATTTCTATGTACTAAGAATGAAAGATCAGAAAGAGAAATTAGGGAAGCAAGTCCGTTTACCATTGCATCAAAAAGAATCAAATACTTAGGTATAAAACTACCCAAAGAGACAAAAGACCTGTACTCTGAAAACTGT